>JAQFZM010000008.1:0-101790 GCA_034695785.1 Galumna obvia
TTATTGTCAACGAACCGATATGGTCAACATTTTCTTCTGACCAAATGAGTTGATCTTATCGACAACTGTCTGTAATTTTATCATTTTCAAACTTTGCTTACAGTAATGTTAAATAAATTCAAAAATTTATCTTTTTTAAAGCTTTAAACACTAATTTTACCTTGCCAATTACCTGGGAACAATAGACCATTGGCCGATATTTTTTTGTACCAATCAATTCTATGAAACATAAGCTTTCAAAAGAGACCAAGATCATTTAAATCCGCGACTATCGAAGAAATGAGTTTACTTCTAAGTCTCATTTCCTCCTGAATTAGAGTCAAAACTTAAATAAATATTTCGATGAAAACTTAAATTATAATAATTTGATTAAAGAGAAGATTTAAAATCAATTTTAAGAAAATCTTTAATAATTCTTATAATGAATTCGTTTAATCAAATAATTGGATTAAATGTTGAAGTGTGGAAGTGGTAACCCTTTTTAACCCTTTCTCTAGATTTCTATTTAAAAAACAAATAATTCGATGGATAGACTTAATTGGATTTTAGACTAAATTTAAATATAAGATTATTATTTCTTTTCTTAAGAAAGTGTCGAAACATTTTGAACTCAACTTTATTTGAAAGGTTGTTGGGGTCGAAGACCTTGAATATCACTTGGAGTACATTAAAATACATTTGGGCACAACTTTGGCGGTAGGCCAGGGGTACGACTTCTGTGCCCATTATAAGGATAAAAGTGTTTCCATTCATAAAGAATTTTATTTTTATGAACCGATAACTGAAAATCTTATCGCAAGTGAATGACTGAATGACTTGATTTGGAAATTAAAGGATTCAAAATTGAAAGCATTCTTTCAAAAAGTATAGAAACGAATGGATTTAAATTTTTTTTCTAATTTCGGGTCAAAATTCCAAAAAAAATTCGATTAAAATATTAATTTTATCGACGAATAAATATATAAAAATTGTGTTTAATTCATAACTCATTGAGAAATATAAACATTAAATCATTTCAGACGAAAAGACCATAAATTAGTGATAATGTAAATCAAAAGAATCATAACTTAAAGTCTATAATTAAATATTTTTTTGTAAGAATTAATTCTCAATCGTTTGGCACAAACTTTGAAAAATTGTTATTTAATAAATTAAACTAATATTTGTTTTTCTTAAAACAGTTCGACATTTGATAAAAACTTACTTTACTTATATTCTGAATAATACACTCAAAAATAAAATAAAATTATCTCAAAACTGATTAATTAAAGTTCTGATAATTAAAACGTTTTAATTATAAATATTATAATTCAAAGAATAAATTGTGATCTTAAGAAAGAAAAACATTTGCTTTACTTAAATACAAACGAAAGTCACGCAAATTAATCAAAATTAATGATTAAAAGCGACATAAAAGCCATTTATTTAAATAAAGATATAACCAAGGTTGCAAATGAGGGGGAGTATAAGAAAATACTCCCCCAATCAAGGATTTTGTGGGCCAAAGATTCAGAGCTTTTTTTTCTATCCATCACTGGTAATAAACTTAACAGTTTGTGGACATATTTGAACTAACCGTAAGTTTAGTGCAATTCATTAGAATTAAACAAAAAATTTGATGAAAAGTGCGATAATAATAACAATAATTGTAAAGTTATTTCAACAAAACATTTTTGGCTGAATATGTTTTCTATAAATGCGTTATAAATGCGATGAGATTTGAGACGTGATGTCTAACGAAGGCTTTATATTTGGATTCTTAGAGAAAATATTGAGCACAAGACAAGACAAGACAAGACAAGACTAGAATCGTAATTATCTTAATATAAAAAAAGAGAGAAAAAACTGAATTTAATGTTTTGATAAAATTATTTTTGATTTTAATTATTATTGATTTAAAATTATTATAAAAAATAGATTTCGAACTAAAAAATAAATATTTATATCTTCTATAAGAAATTAAATAATTTTAGAGTTAATTCGATTTAATTGCATTTAAATAATAAATTGTATTTAAAAATCTCTAAATTAAAAATTTATTTCAATTAATTTCAATTTCTAAGAGAATGTGAATAAATTGAATTATTTATTATTATAATTTATAAATGTTAAGATATCTTGGTGATTTACAGTCTATTTTATTCTAAAATAGAATTAGTTTAAAATTATAATTTATGCTAATATTTGATGTCTTCTTATAAACAGAAATTTGTAAAATGAATTCAATTAACTTATTTCTTCATATCTTTTTGTCGTATTTAACAAGATGATTTTATTTTGAATTCAATTTTAATTAAAAATACATTCATTTATAAATCGAGTAAATGTATTATTAAATAGAATTCGACTTTTTATCTAGATCAAATATTGGAGAAATTTGTTTTAGCAAGATGCTTTAAATAGATCGAGAAAATATTCTTTTTTTTTGTCATTAAAATTCTTTAAAATTCCTTTCGTTTTAAATTAAAAATATTTAAAAAAATTGTGAAATATTTCGACGAAAATATAAAAATTTAATGATTTGCAACGAATTGGAAATAAAATAAATTTGACATAAATTCACGAAATTATTGAATGATTTATAATAAAAATGAAAAATTATTATTATTTCAAAGAAAATGAGAATTTTGTGGTTTCCGTTCAGTTGTTTATATTTGAAATGAGATGAGTGTAAGACTAAAAGGAGTACTCATTATAATCAGAAAATTGATTGCAATTATTCCAAAAAGTTTTACGAGTTTTATATAAACAATCAAATAATTTGTTTGTATCGATGACTCAGAATTTATTGCTTTCAAAAGTGTTATTTTGGTTAAGAATAACGAAAAGCTTTAAACTAAACTCATTATTGATTTAAAGGCAAAGTTTATGATTAATAGGATTGAGGACAAACTTTTATTGCATTTTCGGTTCACTTTTAATCAAAAGCGGTTTAAACTTTAAGAATCAATAAATACAATCAAATCTAAGTCAAAAGTCGGGCAAAAGAAGACCTGAAATCCCATTTCGCAAAATGTAACTAAAAATACATTTTTGTTAATCACTTTCTAATAGATTTCAGTTAAGAATATTCTTTATTTAACTTTCAATCGATTCGACAAAAGACTAAATTTAAAATTCAATTCAACTTAAATTCAAAACTATTAAAAATGGCCTCAAATTCAGGAATAATTGAACGCAATTTTAAACATAATTTGAATTTTGTTTGAAATATTGAAATGTGTTTAATGGGAGAGCAATGGAATGAGTATTAAAAGACTTACTAGGACATCTGTACAGCATTTTAGTCTGAGCGATGTCGCCTTTACTCAGTCTAACTCTTTGGCCGATTTCTGGTCGGGTTTTAGAATTAGGGTCTTCTTGAGGGAGAATAGTGTCGAGGTATGTGCTCTTGGAGAAAGTGTTGCGGGCGTAATGCATTATTGAATCGAAGTCGTAGTGAAGACCTAAAGAATTGACCTCTTCTTCGGTCAGTTTATTGAAGTTATATTCCTGACCTTTTGCACAGACAAACACATCATTAGTTGTGACGACAAAGTGTTGCCAAACGACTCATACCAGACATAATATTTTTGGTAACAATTTGGACGTTTTCGTCGCGATCTGGTCGGGTGTGTTCGTGCCAAAAGCCCACCACATGTCCCAATTCGTGAACAACTATCCCGAACTTATCACAGTTTTTACCAATAGATATGGCCTGAGGACCGTTACCTCTCTTACCGACAAAAGAACAGCACCTGAAGTCAAGAGTAATCAATAAATTATTGAAAACGAGTTTTGGCTTAAAATCGTTTCTATTTATAAGTTAAGAGAAGAGAAGACGGAGTGGTGTCTATACTCACCCACACGGCCTCTCTGTGAAGACAATATAATTGGGATGTTCTGGAGTTCTTTCAACAAATTTGACACAGGTATAGTTTTCCCAGTGCCTCATCGCCTGTTTGAAGAGAGCCCTGTGGTCTCCTTCGCACAGCATATTATTAATGGAAAAGAGTTTAAAAGAATGGATACAAACCACTGAAATTGGCTTCGATTTCATAAGGAATGACCCCATAATCCCAAAGTCGTTCAGCTCTGGCCGTAGCGGCTCTTCTGATCCTTTCCGAAGGCATTTGCAACGAATGGTTGATAACAAAACCGTTATTCAAAAATATTAAAATTATTGCAATTAAGAACTCATTGCAGACTAAATAAGAGGACATTATTTAAAACAAAAGCAAAAACTGAACCCAAAAATAAAAGCCTTTATTTAAAACTAATTTATTTAAAAACAAATATTAATATCAATTCATTAGAGAAAAGTTTTTCTTAGTTCACGACTTTTGTGAGGCTTATAACCGAAGTTGCGGTCAGTTTTACGTTCACTAAATGGCAAATAGTTTGCAATCATTGATCAAATTGTGGTGAAAAGACCGAAAAACAATGAATTGAGTACTTGATTGCAGATATTGTCTCAAATTCTCTTTTATGGAGAAAAGAAGACTATTATTGATGAAAGAGTCTAAACATAAACTGAGATTCTCTGTTGAAAGTGTCGGACATGCGTTTACTGTCGTCAGTACTGTTGTCAGTCCCCACACAGTCCTCAATACAGACCCCAAAACACTCCAAACAATGCATTAAATTCACTGCAATGAGAAAAGAGTCCAAAAACACATCCAAAGAGAGAGTTTGCGCTTTCATTCAGTCCACACATCATATGCTTTCATAACATATGAGACACTTCTTCACCAAAACTCTCCAAAAAAACTCATTTCAATTATTGTTTATTATTTTTAATTTAATGCTTTGGATTTCATTCATTTTTCTCTAAATATTGAAACAATTTTTAATTCATTTTTGGTTTCATTTATAGAAATCCGTCACTTCTTTGGTATGTCTTATGTCTGACCATATTTTCTTGTTTAGACTAAAAGGACACTCATTTCAAGAAACTATTTTGAGTCTCATTTAATACTTAAATAATTTTCATTTATTTCTTATTTTAACAAATATTAAACATTTACTCAATTTTAATAAAACAATGAAATACAGACTTTTATATCAATTGATTGGAAACTAATTTTTATTAGAAATGGTTATCAACTTAAGAGGTCTTAAGACATCTATTAGTTTATATAAACCTCTGTATATAACAAATAAATAACAAATAAATAGTTTTCGGAAAATTTTGATGACTTTTAGACTGACATTAGGTTTGACTCAACATTAGTTTTAATAAATAACTAAAAACTGATTAATTGCTAACAATTTAATTATTGAAAATAATTATAATTATAGTTCAAAATGAGTGCGAATTTTTCTGTCCTTCAATTTTTATCTCTCGATAACAACTTTATATAAATTGCGTTCAGAAAAATCCTCAAATAATTTGAGAAAACACTCATTAATTAATAATAGTTTTTTTAATTAAGTTTATTTCAAAACAGTTCTCAAATTACAAATTATTTGAGATTTAAAAATAAAAATAAACTCTATTTAATGATTGTGTTCTAATTGTGCTATAATTGTACCATAATTGTACCATAATTGTACCATAATGGTACTAGCTATCATTTTTAATTTATAAATTATTTTATTTTACAGTTTATATAGAAATTATTGAATGATGTCTTCCGAAGATACAAATGGAAAGGTATGTAATAATTGATTCAAAATAAATAAAAATTCTTGAAATGTATTGTCAGTCAATCGATTGTTTGGCAGCAGTTGCCTGGGCTCCCAAAAAGGCCCTCTCCATTGAAACTATTACTGTGGCGCCTCCAAAAAAAGGTGAAGTCAGAATAAAGATCTTAGCGACTGGTGTTTGTCACACCGATGCCTATACTCTCGATGGTTTCGATCCCGAGGGAACCTTTCCCTGTATTTTGGGTCACGAGGGCGGAGGTATCGTTGAAAGTGTTGGTGAAGGCGTCACTTCGGTTAAAGGGGGAGATCACGTCATTCCTCTATATATCCCTGAATGCAAAGACTGTAAATTCTGCAAAAGTCCAAAAACAAATGTCTGCTCCAAAATAAGAGAAACTCAAGGAAAGGGTCTTATGCCCGATGGAACCTCTCGATTCACCTGCAAAGGACAGACTTTGTATCATTTTATGGGAACCTCTACTTTCAGTCAATACACTGTTGTGGCAGAAATATCTGTGGCTAAAGTGGATGAGAGGGCGCCTCTCGACAAAGTCTGTCTTCTCGGATGTGGAGTCAGTTCTTTGTTTTTTTCGATTAAAATATTTATTTGAATTATTGTTTAAGATATCGACCGGATTTGGAGCCGCTCTCAATACCGCTAATGTTGAAGAAGGAAGTAATTGTGCCATTTGGGGGTTGGGAACAGTAGGTTTGGCTGTTGCCTATGGATGTAAAATGAGAGGGGCAAAACGAATTATTGGAATCGATATAAACGCCGATAAATTTGAAATGGCCAAGAAGTTTGGGTGCAATGAATTCGTTAATCCTAAAGATCACAACCGTTCCATTCAAGAGGTTTTGATTGAAATGACTGACGGAGGGCTCGATTATACGTTTGAGTGTATTGGAAATGTACTCACAATGAGAGCTGCACTCGAATCATGTCATAAGGGTTGGGGTACTTCTGTTATAATCGGTATTAAATGCATTTGACTTAAATTAGTATTTGATATATGATTTGTTTGAAGGCGTGGCCGCCAGTGGTCAGGAAATTAGTACCCGACCCTTTCAATTAGTAACCGGTAGAGTCTGGAAAGGAACAGCTTTCGGCGGATGGAAGAGCAGATCCAGTGTTCCTAAACTGGTTGAACAATATCTCAATAAACAATTAATGGTCGACGAATTCGTGACTCACACCAGAAAATTAGATCAAATCGGAGAAGCCTTTGATTTAATGCATTCCGGACTCTCTTTAAGAACTATTGTTTACTTCGAGTAAACACTTTTTTTTCATAATTATGGTCTGGTTTTAAATGAAAATCACAAAACGGGTGTATTTTTATCTTCGGTAATACACTAATGATTCACTCAAATCATTAAAACAAACAAAAAAGTATTTTTGGATTTTTAATTTGGATTTTCACACAATTAATTTAAATGAGCTTTCTCTTTTCTCGGAATATTCCATGTGGTCATAACAAAAAGTGATCAGTAGAGACATAAATATATCTTGTTGACATTTCATACTAATAAATTTGAATTAAATCATTAATTTTATAAATAGAGTGTCGTTTAGACAATTAAGAATTAGAGTCAAACTTGCAAATAGTGAAATGCTCGGGACAACAACTTGTTCAAACATTGGACATTTTCACTCATCAGAGGTTAAGTTATTGTGTATTTTAATTAATTGACACAAAATATGTATACAAATGAGAGGTTTTCAATATTTGGAGGTTTAATTGTAATAATTTATTTTTTATTGGTTTCGAACCTCAAACCCATTCAGAATGTGTTGACATAATTTAATGAAACAAAATTGATATTAATTTTTCTTATTTTTCGATATTATCTTAAAAGTTGTGACCAAATGTGAACAAAACACTTAATTATTTATAATTTGGGCTAATTTTTAATACGAATGAATCAATTCTTATATTTAATAAATACTATTAATTGTCACTCATTTATGTTTCCAAACGTTAATATTTTTAATTCGATCGATCGATAAATTTATTTTATTTAATTACTAAAAACCGATCTATATTTTAAGGGATTATAATAACAGATCTATAATAATGTCATTAATAACTTTCTATTTTGACCATAACTACAAAATTTTTAAAATTCTAAATCTTAGCCCATCATTATTAGCCTGGAATATACTGTTGTGACCAACACTTGAAATTAATTCATACTATTCTAATATGATTTCACTGAAATTAATTTATTTCAAATTAAATATAAAAACTATACTTTTATCTGAGTTTCTAAGGAAGAGTCATTACCTAGATAAAATTATGCTATTTTTATAAGACCATAAAATCTACAAAATTCAAACTTTATATTTAGACTTTAATTTAATATTACTTTTCGTTACAAAAATTTGTTTCTATTGATTAGATATTTTTAAATAAAATATTTTTATAAATTTTTAAGAAAAGTAAATATTTTACTAAATTTATAATACTTTTGATGACTTTAATAATCAATTTATGAAAATTAAATGAAATCAAAACCAAAGGAATTTAAAATCAGTTCTTTAGATAAAATAAAGAAATACATTATTATTAGAAAATAAACCTTTTTTTAAAAGAAAAGAACCCATTGTTTAACATTGTTTACAAATTTTAGTAAAATGTTTTCCATAGAATTTAATTTACGATAATTTGTTTTCCTTTTATATATGAGAGCTTTTATTTAAATCAAAAATAGACAAAAGAATTTACTTTTAAACAAATTTTATCTATATTTGTACTAGTTTAATTATTATCAATTATGAGTTAATAAGTCTTCAATTTATCTCAACTTATTTATACCCATAAATGCAATGATTTTGGATTTCACCAAAATATTTGTTTTAAAAGTTTGTTTGAAATTCATTTTATCAAAAGAAGTGTTGGAATGTACTGAAAGAAGTGTTTCAATATTTTGTGAAAGAGTTTACTTAAACTGATTTTCACGAGAATTGATATAAAAGTTTGGACTCAAATATTAAAGAATTTACAATAAAAACCGTTTTGACTATATTTGAAGTCAATGTCAACAATTCATTTAAATATTTATTTTACATTTGAAGTGTCCTTCAAATACAATATTAATTGAATGAAGAGATCATCGAATAACTGGTTATGAAGTTAACTCTTGAATGTCATAATTAACGAATGATGTACTACTCATTCAAAAAGTATTTAATCAAAATCTTGAAAAATTGACAAAAGAGGATATCCCTGGTCTTTACAGGGATTCTGAAGATCATATAATCAAATGATTTGTGAGTAAAATGATATCAGTGGTAGCAGTTTATTATGATTAGCATAGTTAGCATGTACAATCTCAAAATTCTGGTTAAAATAATTTACATAAGATAGAAAATAACATTTAGAAAATAAAAAAGAAAATCCAATGAAATCAAAAGTATGAGTGACTCGACTCTCATTTCTGATTTGTGGCTCTTCTCTCATAATTTATTGATTAAATCATCAAAAAATGAAAATAAAATTTTAATTATTAATAGATCCAATAGAATCCAAAGAGAAATCAATCAAATCAATGTTTTTACAAATATTTTTGCAAATATTATCATTAATCATAAGATATAAATTATGAGAATGATCTTAGTCACTTTTAAGTAGAAATCTATATATTGACACTTTTTAATTGATTTTTTTACCGTTTGAACTGATAATAGTTTTTGTTGATATAGTGGTTAATAGACTACTTATAATCCATCGAATAATAGATAAAATAATTGAAAAAGAGATAAGAAAATAACAAAAATATATATAAACTCAAATCAAATAAAGAATATTTTGACTACTCTTTGATATTTAGAAATGTTTTGCAAATAATTTATTTCGAGTAAATCTATTTATTGTTTGATTAGTAAAGATAAAGAAATTTATCAAATTCTTTATAAAAGGAGAAAAATTCAAAGAAAAATAGTAGAAAACATCTGGAATTTTAAGCTCAATGTTTTCAAAATGTAAACTAAACTAAACTAAACTAAACTTGATATTCATATGAATTGTGAAAATGGAATTTCAAATATACAGACATTTAGACTCAAAATTATGATCATTGAAAGAACCACTAATTTATGGCTCAAAATTAGAGCACTTTAGTTATCACTAAATAAATATGTTTTAAAACTGATTTAATTTATAGACACTTTAGTTATCGATTAAAACTATGTGGGAGTTATTGCTTAAGTGTTTTATCCATTACATTTCAATGAATATTATTATAATATTTTCCGTTAATTTTGAAACAAATATTTCTTTAATTGATTTTGTTTTCCATATATGTATTGAACTTTTTTATGAAAAATTATGTTTAAATTATGGCAAATGATAACTAAATCATAACTAAATCATATGATTTTCAAAATTAATTGATAAATAATCGATAGAGAATTCAATTTATGTAAACATAAAATTTTATTTAATATATATTTTGATAACTTTAATAACTCTTTTATTATAAACACATTTGAAATGCTTTATACAAAAATCAATTTTTGTCCAAAATTTACAGACTTTAGTCATAAAATAAAAAATAAAAGTAAATTCAATTATAAGAAATGAGAAAAATATCTAATGAATAAAATCTACATAATATTCAAATACATCATTAGTTTGAATGATTGTTGAATTAATATAAGTATAGAATTAATGAAAACAGTTATTAATAGAAAATTTTATCAAATCTCAAATTCATTTAAACAGAATTCCAATTAAATTAAAAGAAAAATTTATTTTTGATGGAAATTCACAAAAATTTAATTAAAAATAAAATTCATTTTAATTTGTGATGATTTAAATGTTTGCCTTTAAGAAAGAGTTGGCAAAAGTCGAGTTATTTAATAACTAAAACTTTTTTTGATGTCATTTAAAGGGAAAACTTTTAGAAAAGGAAAGAATTGAATAACAAAATGTTTGTTTGATTTTTCGATCGAATATTTGTTGTAATGTTTGTATGAATTTGAGATAACGACTAGTCTTTCATTTGTTTTAAAAAATAACAATTTTTTAAAATCAAATATAGAAATAGTTTTCGAAGTTATTGAACGAAGGCTTTAATGTCGGTGAATGTATTGATTTTGAGTTGACCTCATCTCTCTTCTTGAGATGAAACATGACATTTCCTGAGCGGTCTAACGTTTTAGTCCAGGGTAACTATGAGTTCATTCAATTTATAAACATTTGATTAAATACTTGAGAACTTATATATTTGATAAGAAAACGAAAGCAAGAAATGCAAACAAACCTCTCGTTTCCGTTTTTGGTATTCTTCACAACTTTGTCTCAATTGAAACACATATATGTCGGGGTTCGGCCACTGAGACTGTATGGCCAGAGGTATTTCATTGTAACTCAATTTCCGTTCGCCTATCGATACAAACAATAAACACATATTAAAAAACAAACGAATTATTTATTTTTGTAAAACAATTGGAAATGACTGACAAATAAACAAATAATCGATACATACATTTACGGGACGGACAGACTTCATATAATGCGAATTTTGATGGACACTCATTCAGGTTATAACAGTTGAGCAGTAGTTGAATCAACTCTTCAACAGTCGTTCGGTCCGACAGAAGAAGACTTTTGTAAAGTGACTAAAAATAAACGAAACGTCAGTTAATAAGAAGAAATGACTCAGAATTTGGTTATTAGTATAGGCTTACCCCTGACATAAGGCAGCTGTCGTAGATCTTTATAAGACCTCCACATCGAGTCATTAGTGAAAACCTTTTTTTTTTAATTTAAACAAACAAATCATTATTTAATTATTTAGTCATTTCTGAATCATTTCCTTAAATATTACTTTAAATCCTTTTGAGGATAACATGACTGGAGTAGTGCTGGACTCGTGTCGTCGTCTAAAACCATAACACTCCGGATAGGGATTCCTAAAACCCATTAAAATAGTTGTTATCTTATTTTTCTCACTTCGTTTCAAATTTCTAATCAAATTTAGAATAAACTGCAAAAAGTTTGCTCTAAGTTTAGATGAGTCTCGCAATAAGTGATTCTTTTTTATTTCTCATCAAATATAATCACCATGATAAAATGATAAAATTGCTATAAAATTATAAATTAGTGTCAATATTTGATAACAAGATTTTATTATCTGATATTTCAGTTATAATTTAAAGTTAAAGTAAATTTCCTCAATTGAAACAAACTTGGTCATAGCCATAGTCATAGTTATATTCGCTACTGAAAAGTTTGATGATATTGAATGAGTGCAATGAGAGTCTGTATAAACAAGTCTTCGTTTTAATTTGAGTTCAAACCATTAAAGCCTTATATTAATTAAAATCAAAAGATTATAACTAAGAGTTTGATAAGAGTCTGATAAACATTAATTGTTTGAATTCTAGTTTTGTGTTTCACTAAATCTAAACTCAATTAATGTTTAATCAATAAAAAAAATCTTTTAATTAAGAGTCAAAAAAACGAACTTTTTTTTGTACATCAAATCGAATCAAAATATTTACACATATTTTGACACAAATAGCAATTCATAGCAATTCATAAAAAACTTGAATGAAATGAATGGAAAGAAAGTGAATCAAAATCTGAGCGAAAATATTTTTAAAAAGAATTCGAGTTTTTGTATACGAGTTGTTCGACAGGATTGGGATGAATGAAGAAGTCGTCCTTTTTATGTAATAATTCTGTAAAGAAAGCACTGGTTTCAGACCAGTGCTTACGATCTGATTTCATTGAACTGAAAAAATTATCTATTTTTCTATTGACTAAAAAGTTTGTGTTTCTCATGAAATACACACTATTTTAGAGGTCGAACAATACCATTGAAATCAGGTTCTATTGAACACACTTTTACTCTAATGTTTATAAATTCCGATTCATTTAGTTTTCAAATGTATTTCTCGCGTTTTATAACTAAATTATTCTTCGAATTCCATTTAAAGGGTTTTGCTTTTCATTCAATATTATAAAAACATCTGAAAGTCAGTGAAAAGGCGTTCATTTTTATAATATGAAGCTTTTAATGACTTCCCTTTTCAGTAATAAATTCATTTCAACAAATGATTAATGAAATGTTTTCACACAATTTTCTCAGTAATCCATTGAATAAAAAAAGTGCTTTGAGTTGTTGTTAATCCACTTTTGGTAATATATAACGCATTGCATACAACACATACCCGTTTGTCTGATCCAAACTTCAAGAGTTAAGTAGAAAAGATTAGGATCTCTGTGTTTGAGTCGAAACTTATGTAAAAGCATTCGAACGACTTCTTTACTCGTCGTCTGATTCGTAATCGAAAGTGTTTTATATTCGACATCAGAGCACAAAACCTTTGAATATATCTTAATCACGACCTGAAAAGAGTAAAGTAATCAAAATTCAGTCAAAAAAAGGATTAAAAACAAAAATTAAAAGAAAATGAATAAATTTTGTTTAAAAAATCAGTTCATAGATATTAGATCACATGCTTTGGAAAATTGTGTAAAAAGTTTGAGACAAATGAGTATTTTAAGTATTTCTCTATTTTAAGTAAAAATAAGTTTTTTTCTTAAAGTAATTTAAGAGAGAATTCACATCTCATTTGATTGGTTTTCTAAACCATTAAAGTCTATATTGAATGGATATGTGGTATAACTTGTGATGAAAGCATTCCTTTGTGCGAAACGAAATTAATCTGAAGAGCGGAAAAGGCGTTTGCATTAAAGTCATTAATGGATCCCAATTTATAGCGGAGAGAAGACTACCTCACTTACGCTCTCTTCCCTCAAATATACTCCTTCTCTCTCTTTTTGTCACTAAAATTACTAAAGAATTTCTATTTTGAAGACAATTTTGTTCACAATTTCGTCGAATTGTATTTTTGGAGTTATTTTGTTGAAAATATTGGTATTAATCCTAAAATTTTGATTTTGTCTGACATTTATTGAAAGTTCGGTCAAAAATAAATTCATAATTTAGAATATGATTTGAATTTCGGAACTTTAGGCCAAATAAAGAGCGGACTATGACTATGGCTATTGCTTTGGGGCAGTGTTTGGGTGTCACTCCTATTCTCCTAAATACTCATTTTCGATGTTTCGATGATAAGCTTATACTAACGTTACGTATTTCTAACTCATACTAAAAGCAAAAGTTAAGAATGTGCTACTCGTCCTTAAAATTATATGCCTGTGCTGTGCATCCAAAGCCTTCAGGCGTTACGCAATCAATGAAAATATATTAAAAGAACAGCAACTCTGAAATGCATGGGAAAAGAAATATAAAAATGACGCTCAGGTATGACAATTGCTGCTCACTTTGGACTTCTCGACTCTTTATAGGGTAAGAATAAAAACTCAATTAATATCTAAAACTTATTTTTTCAGTTCTTAATGCAAAGCAATTAATTTAAAAAATTCTTCGAAAGGCTTTTATTCGGTAATAATTTTCCAAAATTTGTTTTTAACACAAATATTTCATAACTGAATGACTGCTGAAATGATTTTCAACAAAAGAAACTGACTTTTGTGTTAATTTGTTTGCATTAAAATTAGAATAATTGTCTTCACTTCAGAGGAAACTCAAAATTTTAAGGAAAAAATTGTTTAATTTATAAAAGAATTAAATTATAATCTAATCGTTTAATTATTTAATTAATAATATATTTGTGTAGAGTTTATGCAAAGATTTTCACCCGAATAGACCCACAAAATGTTATTAAAAATAAATTTTCTGCAATTAAGTGATTAAATCAAAAGACAAAAGAAAATTTGTGTCGAGTTTTAAGACATTTCAATTGTGAACTTATTTTTTCGATTCTTTTATATACTTAATATATAAAGAGTTTGAATGAAACAAAACCAACATATTTGCAGAATAAGCATAATTGAGGTGACATAACAACACTCCAATTATCAGATATGGGCTCAAATGTGATGGACACAAATGAACTTAATTCACAATTATAATAATAATAATAAAATTATTAATAATAATAAGTTTTGCATACAATTCGAGTGAAGTAAATGAGTTCAACATTTATGACTTCTAATCTATTCTGTTCTCACATATATATACATATATCGGAACATAAGAACAGTTAAGTATTATGGATATAATCGTTGTCTAAATAATTAAATCTGAAAATAAACTGATTTAAATGAACTCAAACTCCGGTCTAAAAAGAGTTCTATTTTTTGTAATCTATTAAGTCTTATGAACTGAAGATTAAACTCTTTGGGAAGAGTATAACGAAGAGAAACAATTAGTGATAATATTAGGAACTAATGGTTTCGTTGCAATCATTTAAAAGGAAATGTTTTTAAACTACTATTTTGAAGATCAGAATAAAGAAATACAATCGAAAACCATTTCACAGACCAATTGTCGTACGGGAAGGTAAACTTCCCCTCAAATACCCCTTCAAACGAAACGCGAAGGACTACGCCTTCGATTCTTGCATTTGAAAGAGAGTGAACAACCATAAGGGACAGACTTTTGTCTCTTATTATAACAGCTGTTCTCTACTTTAGCTGAAAAAAGTGTATATTAAAAGGTCAGCATTGGTTCGACTCAATAGACAACAGTCACTGCTATAGGAAATACAGGACCCGCGAGAGGCAGGAAATGGGATGAGGGGTCCAACAGATGGGAAAAGGGGACCATCGGATACTGATTGCGATACAGTTGAACAGCACCGACAGGACATGTAGTCTCTCAAAATCTAAGACATCCGATTCTGGGCTCAATATTGTGTCGTGTCTTATATGAGAAGAAAGATAAGAGATTTCAGTCTCTTTGAGTTTCAACACATTTTAGTTGAAAACCAATGTTTGAGTTTCAGCGCTATCCTATGCTATCCTACGCTGTGTTGTCAACAGTTGGATAGCAATGCGTTTAACTTTAAGTCCATTATATAAGTAATAATGAAGATTTTGCAGAATTGCGAGAAATCACTACAAAATGACTTAACTTCAGCCATGCATTACCAAAGAGGACGGACTCACCACTCGTCTAAACAATTATATATGTCTTTCTCTAAACATTAAAAATGGAAGAATTGGTATTTGAAATAAAAGTCATAATTGTTTGTCAGATAATAAAACATTTATCGATATTTTTATAGATAAGAGATATTTGGTTCATAACTTCAATAAAAAAAATATTTGCCTCAAAATCTTAATAAGTTTTGCACTGATTATTCAATTCATCGATCAATTGCTTTGATTAAGAAAATTAAGTGAAGAAAAAGAATTTCAATAACAGTTTGAGAATAAGTATTTCCATAAAAAGTTTTGAGGCTTTCATTCAATTTATTCATTCATTGATTGCAAACAAATCGGGAGAAAACGATTTGTAAGACTTGGCCTCTAAAGAGTATAAACTGTTTAAAACATCGCCTAAAATGCATTTGGATTTCTATCAATGATTCTAATGATAACTCAATTGATGTGATTCAGTCTTCAGGCGATTACTCGACTTTTTTTAGGTTTATAGTCTCACATAAACGAAACATTAATAAAAAATTAATAATAGTTATAATTTTCTAATAAATAACTAATACTTAACTCTAAGAACGTAACAAAAGAACTATTAATGAAATCTTTTGACAGAAAATAAAGATAAATATCACCAAAAATAATGAATTGATGGCAAAGATTTTCAAATTCTCAACGATTTATAACTCCATAAGCCTTATGTCAGACAAGTTTTGTTTGAAGAAACGCTTCACTGATTTTAAACTTTTGTTTTGTTTAGAAATTCATAATTTGTTGAATAAATTATAGAAATTCACAAATAATACAAAATATACATTAGTTTTGATTTTCAAACAATTATTTGTAAATATTATTATTCAAAGAAAAAACTTTACAAAAGTTTTTGAGAGTTTAGAAAACTTTATTTGTTTTAAGTCTTACAAACCTTTTGAAGACCGATATTATGAATTGATGTCGAACTCGAAGATCGTGAAGATCTGGACGTCTCTTCATCGCATCCATTGCTTTCATGGGATGAACCGAATATCAGTGAACTGTTAACACTTATTGTGTCCGCACTCAATGAGTTTAAAGTTCGCGTCGACACATGTTTTAGCATTTCTTCAAAACATTAAGTTTTAGCACTCATTCAAAAACATTAGAGAACTGAACGCCTCTGCAGTTGACTGACTGACGACTGACTGCTCTCCAATTGTTTTGAGAGTCACTAAAACTTCAGACAAAACACTATTTTCCTTAACTTCAGGAATGTTTGACATAAGACTCAACGCTTCCCTCTTTTGACGCCAAACATCACTGAATTTAGATTAGAGTTACAGTTCTTAAACAGTTTTATAACATTTTTACCGGTTTTCCATCAGAACCACTGATTGAGTGCCACATCATTTCATTTCATTCTTTTACCACAACTTTTTTATACTATTAATTTAGTGAATATTTAATTTAGTATTAATTTTATATTTTTACTCAAATTTATTATTAAATTATTAATTGTAAACAAATGGAAGAATTAAGAGATCGTATTCTTGAGTTAGAAAAACAACTCCAAAATGAAAAACAAATTAATAAATCATTAAATCAAAGCACTTATCGACAAAAGATCGACCAAATGAGTGCCGAAGTGATCGATTCCAACCCTTACAGGTATTGGTCACCAATTATTCTCATTATTTAACTCTTTTTTCTGATTTTTTGGTTTCGGAACTAATCAGTCGTTTAATGGCTTTGAAACGTATGGGAATTGTCGACAATTACGAGGTTTATGTCATTTAAATTAAATTAATGTTAATTTGTTTAAACATTAATTTGTTAGAAATGATTTAATGATTTTTAATGACATTTAATGTCGATTATTATCAAAACATATGTTAAAACAAGAAAATGAGACAATGAATAGATAGGGTTTAATAAATCATATATTAGTTCGTAATAAAAGTTTTCAACAAATTCTTAAGAAATGATTGAAATTATTTCAAAAGAAAAGATAGAAATCATTCATAAAATTAATTTTTGTGAAGTCATTGAATCGTTTCAAACAAAAAACTTAAAACTTATTTCTTAGAAAATTAATTAAAATAATTTGTAGCGAATCCGAGATTTCAGTGTCGCTGTGGTCGGTATCGGAGGTGTGGGAAGTGTTACCGCAGAAATGCTAACCCGTTGTGGAATCGGAAAACTTTTACTTTTCGATTACGATAGGGTAGAGTTGGCTAATATGAACCGACTCTTTTTCCAACCGCATCAGTCGGGAATGTCTAAAGTAGAGGCCGCCCACAACACACTCACAAATATCAATCCCGACGTTCAGTTCGAGACTTATAATTATAACATAACAACAATCGATAATTTCAATGACTTTTTGGAACGAATCAAAAGCGGAGGAATTCATAATAAAAGCGTTGATTTAGTGCTCAGTTGTGTCGACAATTTTGAGGCCCGAATGGCGATTAACACCGCCTGTAATGAATTGAACCAAACATGGTTTGAGTCGGGGGTCAGTGAAAATGCAGTTTCCGGACACATTCAGTTCATCAAACCGGGAGAGACCTCATGTTTTGCTGTCAGTTTATATAACTTAAAGTGCTTTGAATTATTTGTAATGTATTTGTTTGTACTAATAGTGTGCGCCGCCATTAGTTGTGGCCTCAAAAATAGATGAGAAAACATTAAAGAAAGACGGAGTCTGTGCTGCGAGTCTTCCGACAACAATGGGAATCGTCGCCGGATTTTTGGTTCAAAACACTTTAAAATATTTATTAAGATTTGGTTCCGTTACTCACTATTTGGGTTACAACGCATTGGAAGACTTTTTTCCAACTTTTTCTATGAAACCGAACCCTAATTGTGACGACTCTTTTTGTGTTAAAAGACAGAAAGAGTTCATATGTTTACCGAAATCTGAAATTAAACCAATTGTTGAGAAAGAAGTGGTTCATGAGGACAATGATTGGGGTATTTGTGTTGTCGATGAATCGGTTCCCGTTGAAGAGAATCTCCAAATCACTTCTGGGATTAAATTAGCTTATAGTCAACCGATTGAAAAGTCGACCGACTCTTCTGAGACACAGAATATTGAACAGTCATTAGAAGAATTAATGGCAGAAATGAAAAAGTTGTGAACAAAGTTTTTAATTTCAATTTATTTTACATTAAATTATTTGTGGAATAAATACGCAATAATTGAAAATATTTTGAAATTAAATATTTTTTTAATATTTAAGTAAAACTTATTTCAAATGATAATTAAGTGCCGTATTTTCATAATTCCTTTCTTCAATTTTGAGATAATACTAAAATTTAAAGTGATTTAAGAAAAAATTCTATAAAAACAGAATTTAATTTATTTCTAAAATAATTTAAAGGTTATAGTCATCAATGAAAATACGGTTATAATTAGATTATAAAATATTGATTTAATAGAATCAAAAGGGAAAGTTATTAAAAGAAAACCCATGATGTCCCGAATGCTGTCCCCCTCCTTGTGAAAATGAGTAGTGAAAAGGACCCTGGCTTTGGCTGAAACCTCCTGGAGCTCCTGTGGTCCAAAAGGCTTGAAATAAGTTGGTTGGATCGATATCGCCAAAGTCCATACCACCATTTCCGTCTAAATCAACCCCATTGTCATAACGGGACTTCTTTTTGGGGTCAGTCAGAACAGAATATGCCTCTCCAACTAAAACAAAAGTGGTTTTAAATATCATAAGAATATCCAATGGAAATGTCGTACTCTCTTTGAATTTCTTTTCGTGATCTCTCTTTTCATTTTCAGAAGCATTAGTGTGTCTGTCCGGGTGATGATCCAGTGCTCGCTTTTTGTATGCTTTCTTTATTTCGTCTTCAGTCGCCGTTTTAGAGACTCCGAGAAGTTTGTAGTAATCTTTTCGTTTAGACTTTTTGAGTTCTAATTTTGCGTTTTCTAAAAGTTGTTTGTGTTCTGCAATCAAACAATTTATAGTTTAAAAGTTAATTCAATTTAAATTTAATTCTGATTTTTTCTTTTAATTAAAGATAAAATGGTTTCAAAACCTCTAGTTTTCTCCTTTTTGAGTACAGTCTCGTAGTCTCGGACGGCGTCGTCATATTGTTCGGAATCCATATAAAGTTTAGCCCTTCGAAGATAAGCTTTGATATAATTGTCGTCTAATTTAATGGCTGTCGAACAGTCATCAATAGCTTCGCTGACTTTATTGAGCTTTAATTAAGTAAAAAGTTTTTAATTAAATAAAATTAAAAAAAAAACTAATGAACAGACCTTAAGGTAAGCGATCGAACGATTGAAATAAAGTTTAGCGTTTGTCGAGACATTCATCGGATCGATTTGAAGAGCTTTGGTATATATTTGAAGCGCGTCCTCCACTTTGTTTTCTTTGAGAGCGTCGTTTCCTTTTTGTTTTTCAGCCAAAAGAAGTTTTGCCGTTTTGTATATCTTTTTGGCCTTTTCGTGGTCTGGACTGAAAACCAACACTTGTTGGAAATGTTGGAAAGCCTTCTCTACATTGTCTGTGTAGTAGAGGGCCAGTCCTCTAATATAAATGGCGTCAGCATTTCGTGAATCTGACCTCAAGAGATCATTGACAATGTCCTGCGCGTCGCTGTTCTTTCCGAGAAATACCAAACACTCAGCCTTTGATAGTTTCAAAGCCTGGCTTTCGGTCGCGATTTCGAGCGCTTTCCTAATGTTGAAGAGCGCCGTCCGGTAATCCTTTTTATCGTAATATCTTTGATAATCCCTTAAATGTTTCTCCAAAACCTCTAAATTTTTTCTCTCCGCCACTAAAGAAGTATTATTTGATTCCAAAGATTTAACGATATCCAGACTTCGGGCCGCAGACATTATATCGCCGAACAAAATATGACATTTTGCTTCTCTGAGATGACCTTTCACAAATGTCGAATCTAATTTCGTCGCTTTTTGGATGTCTTCGAGCGCTGCTCTATATTTGGTAATCATCATAAGACAAGCGCTACGATTCCCATAATAGGAGGCGATATTTGGGCATAAATCTGATCAAACATTAAACCATTAAATATTAAAATACAATTTAATTGATTCTATAAAATGATTTTTTAATTCAAAAAAGCATCTAGTAACTAACTTTCATGGTAAATGTATAGTTTTAAAAAAAATACTAGACATATTACTGGTAATGAAATAAAAAGACAGCTAGCTCAAATATTTAAATTATTGTTATTTGTAAATAAGAATTTAATATTGTTTATCATTTCTAATGTTTTAAAATTAATTTCTAATTAGAATTTAATTAATAAATATTTAATTTGAGTAAAGAATAATCAATGAAATGCAAGTATTGATGACATACCGATTGCGGCGGAATATTGTTTGAGTGCTTCGCTATATTTTTTCTGTTTGTATAGTTTATTGCCCTCTTCTTTCTTAGATTCGGCTAATCTAAAGTCACAAATAAAGTTGAGTCAAATAAATGATTATTAAGTAAAGATCCATCAGTTTTAAGAGATCAGACGATATGACCGATAATTACTTTCAATAAAAAACACTGTAAGTATCGCTTCAAATATAAGTTATGCCTCCAAACCAGTGAATGGTTTGAAATCGTTTCAATTATTTATTAGACAATCAATAATGATATCATGGGGTGATTCCTGTTGTCGGTGGGTATACCACAACACAACATATACAATAAAACCACTTTATATTTCATTTCTCGAAAAGTATTTACAAAAAAAAAGATTTAAAAAATAGTTTTACTTTTAAAAAATATTGACCTTAAAATTTAAACAGTATCTTGCTAATCATGAATTTAGTTTTAAATGTTAGTAAAAAAAATTATAATAGTTTAAATGTTTACAATTCTGTAGATTAATATGATTGGTAGTCACGAACAATTATTGATCTAGTACAAAAGAACCAATCTCAAAAATTATACATTCGGACAAAATGTGCACTACTTTAAAACAGAAAGAAATTTAATGACAAAATTACATCCATTATATGAATAGAATAGAAGAAATAATGCAAACATATAAAAGAATTAGTTAAAATTACATATTTAAGCTAGTAAAATTGAACTTTTTCGATTTTTTATTAAGAAGAAATTCATTTTAAAAAATAACTTTTTTTTAATTCAAAAAACAATTTAAATGAATTGAAGAACGATTTAATGAATGTATTATTTATTGGGTTTGAATTAATGTCGACTACATAAACCTTATACTTATAAACCATTTATAAACCATTACCTCATTTATTATATACGAAATGATACCAAATATGAAAAATATATGAAATATGAAAGTTATAAAATAATGTACTTTAAAACAAGTGATTCTCAATTAAAGCTTATGTAAACTTTTTTTTTCTCTTAAAATAATTTAAAGAAAATCTTTGGTTGAGCGACAAAACAACACAATTACTAAATATTGAATGAATAGATAAATATTATGCCATCGGATAGCACTTTAAATACCTTTATAAATTAATTATTCTAAGTAAACAAGGTACTAATTTCTTATTAAGTTGGATATGAAATTAAAAGAAGACTTTAGATTTCAAAGTATAGCTTTAAAAATCAATTTCTTAAGACTTGAAAAAAGAATTAAAGATATTCAAGAGGAAACTCTTTGTCTTCTTTTATATCTATTGTCTCATAAGAATCACTTTATTTATAAATATTGATAAAACTTTCAAGAGCCTCAATAATTTTATCATTATTTTCCTTTTCATCGGTAAATATTGTCAGGTTTTAAAACACTTTCACTTAAGTGATTAACAAATGATTCAACGAACAAATTATCTACTATTCTGACAATTTTTTACTTTCAATTTAATAGAGTAATGGAAATCTATTACTCTATTGTTTTCCTATTTTTATAGCAATATTTTCATTAATTAAACTTTCTTTTAAGTATTGCTTAAATTATAAGTTAACCATTATAATTGGCTTTTAATATTTTAATAGACTTATAATTAAGATGTTTATTGAATTTTATAATTGAGTTAACATGAAAATAGTCTAATTGGAGAAATCTTAACATTGCAAACAATAGTAAAAAACTATAGTTTAAATTAAAATTGGCTTAAATCAAGAATTAATTGTATAATATATTTTGGCAAAATTCAGATTTTGGGTGTCTTTTAAATGATTAAAATAATTAGAAATTTAACACAATTTTCCATTTCTTAGCGAATAATTATTAAAGAAAAACATTCTTTAGTTAAAAAAAAATTTACTTTAAATTCACTTCAATTGTTTGCAAAAAAACCACTTTTTCTTATTTACTATTTTGTTATCCCATTATTTCCGTAAATTATCATGCAATTCAAGCAAATCTTTTGGGATTTTGTAATTACCAAAAATATAAGAACTTATTTTAGAAAATGGCATAAAATGCGCGAATTTTTCAGTAAATAATTTATTTAAAGAGGAAATGTAAATCACTTGTAATTTATGACAAGAATTTTCATTTTATGACAATTGTTTGCTTTTATATGGTTTGAATAATTTTTGTTAGCATTTAGCCAAGATCATTTTTCATAACTAAATTATGAAAATAAAACTAAATAAACTTTAAAAAGTATTTATGAATTTTAAGAGATTTAAATAGAATTTAAAATAAATAAATTTTATGACTAAAAATCATAAAAAAATACCTAAACTTTTTAGAGTCTTCTTTAATGGGATGTCGGGGAGGGTTTATATGAATTTCCTTCATTTTAACGAAAGGTGCCTCGAGAACAGTCCGATGTTGACCACTCTCTTTATTCTCATTAGTATCGATATAATGAGTCCGTCGACTGACGTGTTTAGAGTGGGGACGCGTCCGATCGACTGACCGTTTTTCTGAAGCATTCGAATTGTTATTTCTCTCGACATTAAAAATATGAGAATTGCTTTCAATTGTTTCATAATTTGAGAGCAAAAACTCCTCAAAATCGGGAGTATTTCTATGTTGTGAACGAGAGTTCGGAAATTTCATTGCAATTGAATTCACGAATTCGAGTAAAAAATTAAAACAAATTGAAATGAAATCCAATGAAAAGTCCTTCGATTCAATTAAATGTAAGAACAGAACATATAAAGAGTCGCCGATTCACTCAATTGTAGTCAAACAAATAAACTTAAAAATTATCAAAACTTTCAAAATCTCTAAAAACAATACATAAAAATTTTGACGACAACTGTAAACACATTCAACACTTTCAACAGAATATTCACAAATCATTAAATGCCGGAACTGTTAAGTATTGCTGACTAAAGACTGTTTATCTATTAAAGGACAACAGTTGTGATATTGTTTTGTTTATTCAGTCGTTCACTGCATAAAGAGTTAACTCAAATAAAATTGTCGTAAAATTAAACTTAATTTTAATTATTTTGAAAATTCTTCATAACTTTTAAAAATAGTTTCACTTGAATTAAGTTCAGATCAAAAACTAAAAGTGAATCGAAATTCT
Source organism: Galumna obvia (assembly GCA_034695785.1). NCBI lineage: Eukaryota > Metazoa > Arthropoda > Arachnida > Sarcoptiformes > Galumnidae > Galumna > Galumna obvia. Next base: position 24,046 of record JAQFZM010000008.1, read on the forward strand.
GTTCTGATATGAGGTTTAATCAAACACTACAAGAAGTAAGAGTTAAGGGCTTCTGAAATGAACGCATAAGTATTATTCAAGGATAACGACACCGAAAGCGACGACCCAACAGATCCTCAGTCAGCCCAACCATTCATGTTTTGGCAACAAATTAAAAGTTGTACCACAACTCTGTTTGTTGTGAAGCGATTGGCCATTCATTTCAAATATGAGTAAAATATCAGAGATTATATGCAATCACGCCATCAATAATATACATTGAATTACGAAATTAACAATAAGAGCATATATTTGACACTCTATTAATGCCTACACATTGTCTGAATTCCAAACTCTTATTCGTCAAAAGCTTTAAATTAAATTAAATTTAATAAAAATACTAAAAAATCCTTTGAACCGAAAAAAGTTCAAAACATTTTTCACTCAATAAATGAAATTTAAATGAAATGAAATCAACGATATATCAACTCTTGAATATCTATTGTGTTTTGCAATTAATTTTTATTAAATTCTTTGATGATATCAAGGCTTTCAACTAATTTAATGATAAATTCAATTCTATTTTATTTACTAAATTCATGAATAACTGATATATTTAGAGATGAGAGGGTTTTGTTTTCATTAATGTTTATTGAAAATTATCAAAAAAATGTACCACAAATGACAACTCATTTGATTTTCACATTTGATTACAGAAGATTTGGGTCAGAGATTTAAATGTATTTTCACACAAAACAGAATTAATTTCCATAAATTGAAGGATTTTCGACACAAAACTAAAATACTATTTAATCGATTAAATTATTTTCTTCTAATAATTAATTTTAAATCAATTCTTAAGAATTAAAATATAAATTCAAAATCGATGTCATTAAACATATCTAAAGTAATAGAAGTGTATATAATCTAAATCTGTAAAAGTTTTTAATGTTTGAGATTCATATAAAAATAGGTTCAAAGAAAACATTTGACCGAAAGCTTTCTTTAAACTTAAATTTTATAAAAAAATTTTAGACAAAAATGTTTCTCAAATGAATGACTAATAAATTTAATTGCATTTAAGGCTTAATTCTATTAAAGCATAAAAAGGTAAGAATTTCTCGATTTATTGTTTTTAAAGTGAAAACAAACCCTAATTTATAAATGAATTTCCAAACTATGAACCGAAGAAAATGAAACTTTTCGGGAGTTTTCTAGAAATGCATCAAAATTTTAATTCAAATAAATTTAACATAAATTCTAAACGAAGAATAACAACAAATTTGGATGAATTGAAGAACTGAAGAACAGCATTACATGTGTTGAAGACATTACTTCACGCCTACAGATAAACAACTTTTTAGAAGAAAAAAAAAATAAAGAAATAATAGGAATTAAGTTCAACAGCTTTTGATTTGGAGTACAAACACTCCGAGGAATCGATTTCTACCGAAACTGTGAAGAATTTCATAAATACGATCACTAATTATCAGTAATTAATTCAAATAAGTTTCTTATAGTTATAAAAACTGAATATAATCTTATGTCTAATTAAATAAAATTGTATTTCAATCACGAATTAAACGTTTATCGGAGTTTTGGATGCAATACATCCCAAAAGTGAATCAATGATCCCAACAATGAGTCATCGGTTTATAACAGAATTGATTGGATGACAACCCTTTCAGTCAACGAACCGAACAATTATTCAACGATTCCTAAACGAAGAATTAAATGACCGCCAAATCATTCAACTCTTTTTTCATATAATTTTTAACTCATTTATTGTTAACCTTTAAAGTGAATCAACTCTGAAATACACAAAAATTTGTTAAAATTAAAAATGAATTTCAATCGAAATTCTGATGATTTTCTTTCACTCATTTCTTAAAAGCATTTCTTTATTTGAGATAAATTTATCGAAACTCAAATCGATTTTACTTTAAGTGAAATCAATGGATGGGTTTTCCATTAATTTTCCCAAATTTTGTATTTCAGACAAATTAAATAAATGTGAAATAAATTGCAAATCAATGCCAACTCTTAAAACAATATTCAATTAACCCTCAATTGATTCAAATGTTGGTTAAATTGGAGGCAAAAAAAAGGTTTATTTGTGTCATTCGTTCACTGGTTTTGAGACATCTTTTTAAGGAAACGACATTTTATTTGTAATTTCTATAAAACGCAAAACCATTTATTATCTCATTTATAGTCACAACTATTTTTATTTTTAATTATTTAAATCTCTTAAAAATTATGAGAAAAATGGCTTAAAATTAATCAATTATTTTATAAAATCAATGAAATAAAAATAAAACAATTTATTCCATAATTAAAAGAAACCCAAAAATCATTGAATTAAAGAAATGAGAAAAAAATTGATTATCGAGTGAACAACTGATCCATAAGTCGAGTGGTCTTAAGGTTAGTTTAAGTTAAACAATGTTTAAGTCATGAAAACGTGATTCAAGCGATCGATTGGTATTAAGAAAAACATTGAAACGCATTCAAAGCATTCATTATTAAGTTTAAGACCTCATAAATGACCTCATATTTGAAAATAACATTTTATATGAAACGATCACTTACTCGACCGGACTCTTCTTGAATATCTCTTCAATCACTTCAATCTCTTCATCCATATCCACGTCATTCGCCATTATATGACCACTCCTTTACGGACACAATTAAGAAACGGCCAAAAAAGACAATACTGTAGACACAGTAGTCGTAAATCAATTGACGATAAGCTTTGACTCAAATCTGTTGTGAAATACAGTAAGTAAACGCTTTTGACGTCATTCAATGACAACCAATACTTTTTATCACTGAATAACAAACGCTTTTGTGGACAACAAATGAACCAAATGTGCAAACATTCAGTCAATACTGTATTTCAAGCATTTTAGGGAAAAACCTGTTTTATCATAGAATGAGCGCTAATTTTAAAAATAGTTTTGAAAACTTTTTATATATTTTTTTATTTTTCAAATAAAATTAATTACAATATTTTAATTGCGAACAAAACATTCATTTTATTGTAAATCATTTCTCCAAAACGAACGCACTTTTCATATCATTTCAGATAAAAAATGTTAAAAATGTCACCAATTTATTACTAAAATTAATTTTTAAGTTTAAATAAAAAAATTAATGTTTTAATACGTTTAGGTTTGTGTGTGGCTATCAGTTTATAGATTCTAGAACCTAGACTCCAGGTTATCAATCATTTAGGTTTTGCATTCCTTTTACACTTTTTTCAGATATCATAGAATTATTTTACGAAAACAAATGAAAAAAAAAGTAAAATAATGCGAATATTTTAATACTTTTAGAACTGTTTATATTATAAAAGCGATTATTTATATAAACAATTATAAAAGTCGTTATAATTTTATAATAAATGACTTTTTGTCATTTTAAAGAGAAAAGGGTCCGACCCGTGGATAACGACACTAACATAAGTTTAAACAATAATTATTATTCAATTTTAAGATATTAATAAAATTCAGATAATTTATGAGTCATTCGATTATTTTAATCATATATTTATTGGGAAATAATGCGCTTTTAATAAAGGATTACATTTAAAATTGACACAAAAAACTTATTTTGAAATAATTGAAAACAATTGTCTAAATTAATCGAATTTAAGTGTAACTTATGTTTTATCGAATATTTATCATATTTCCTATCGAAAGGACTAATCATTCAATTATCTCGAAATCTATTGTCGAAAATAATTTGAGAAATCGATAGAATATAACGAAAAGAAATGAAATATCGATTTAAATAAAAGTCGATTCAAAAAAGTTGACGAAAATTTTGTTGGAATTATATTGAAATTAATCGAATTCATCGATAAATCCATTTTTGTTTCGCGGCTGATGTGAAACAACGGGTTCTGCCGACGATCTGTTCGATACATTTGTTTCTCGTCTTTTTGAAGGACTCAAAAGTTCTTCAATTGTGTCGTTAACATCGAAGTCATTTTTTTCGAGTAACTCCTGATTAAGCTTTTGATTCCAAAATCCCATTTCGAAGAGTTGTTTCAATGCGCTGTTAAGACGTGTAGTGGACTCACTTTTTGGTGGAATCACTTCTGAATGATATTGTGGTGAACCCATTGGAACTCCTATACCAGTTTGTGTCGGATAGTTTATTTGAGTTGGCATTTCTTGCCTAAAATGATTGGTTCTGTTATCCCAATACATATCAGGCAAAGGAAGAGCTGCCGGAGGGGGTGATGTAACCCACGCAAAGTTATTGCCCTAAGATTTCAATTAAAACGAATTAGAATCAAATGTTGAAGTCATAAGTATTTAACCTCATTTCGTGAAAAAAGAGCGCGACTAACGTTGTTATATACGTGTGCGGCCGCAGAGAGGGCTCCGGTCACTATACTCTCAGGCAATACGTGTATAACATTTTCCGTATCGTTAGAGTTATTGTGGAAGGGATTCGTCGAAGCGCTCAGATTTTTTGGTCTCACCTCTGGATCGGCCTCTGTTTCACTTCTGTTCGATTCGTTTGATGCCGATTGAGTCGACATTTCATCCATTTGTTTATCTTTTGTCAAATCAAGAGGAATATCATCTGTTGACTCATTACCACTGCTTGAATGTTCTCCCATAATGTCATTCAATTCAGTATTATTATCGTCTGATTCGATCAAATCCTTATTTATTTCATTGTTTTCATTAATAACTTCAAAGCAATTCTTTTCTTTATTCTGAGCGGACGACTCATCAGTTGACTCAACAAATGCTTTGTTGTCAATACCATCAAAGGGCACATTGAGGTCGAAACAACTCGGAAAGGGAACCAAAACGAATTCATCAGAGCTCTCATTACCACTACTAAGACTCAGGACATCCAATGATTCGCAGTCAGACTCGTTGTCCTTTTCATTGGTTTTGTCTTCATTTTCAGTAAATTTATCGGTCTTTTCGTTTGATTCAATCGGAGAGAACTCGATTTTATTGGACATAGAATCGGGTTCCGGTGATTTAGGCGGCGATACATTGAAAGGAGTGTTGGCCGGAGTGGTTGTGTGCGAATTAACGTTCGACTTCATTGGAATTAATTCATTTTCATCCAAATTAAAGCGAATTTCCTTTACTTGACTCAAAGCTTCGGTTAATTTCTTTGCGGAAGTTTTCTGAGTTTTATCTTTGTTTTGAATGAGTGACTGTTTTGCTGAAGCGAACGCTTTTATTCTATCGCTTAAACTTCGCTGAGAGTCACGAATTGACTGTTGGATGTGTGCCATTGCTTCCAGATTACAATTTGTGCCATTAATAGCATAAGTGTTTCCGGTAATACTGGGCGGCACAAAGTATTGCGATCGTCCCGACGATGACAGTCTCGCAGAACCGGTTAATGGAAGTGTATTTCGCGATTCCTTTGAAAGAATTGGTGCCATTGGAGTCGGTGTCGGTGTAATTGTTGTAACTGAAGGATCGACAATTATCTTAACAACTAATCGTTGACCAAATGGTTGTCCCCTTCGAATGAAATACAGTTAAAATCAATAAAAGAGTAATAAATTAAAAGAGAAACCTGTGATGGAGTCTCCAATAGCTTTGATATCGAGTAACAGTTGAAGGATTGGGAGATGTAAAACGAATGGTGACCTTTCCTTCTTCCCCCGGTCTTAGAGTCGGTGCCTGAACTTCAGTCATTTTACCAAAAGCTTCGAGTTCTGAGTGACCCCAAACAAAACGAAGAGTTGTTCTTCCGGTCCAAACTTTAGTTCCAGTGTTTCGCACTTTCCATGTTTTACGAAATTTTGTATTCGGAGGCATTCGAGTGCCTTCAGGTATAGTCTCATCGCCGACAATAAGACCACTCAAATATAATGTCTTATTAGAATTGATCGCCGGATTCAACAAATAGGGAACAGAGGGCTGAGGACGGGGTCGATCATATATTGATAGTAAAGAGCGCTCTTCATTGGTCTGCAGTAAATTGTTATACATTTGACTTTTTAGTTTTAATTTCTCCAATTTTTTCGTAATCTTATGGGCTTTGCGTTCAGATATGAATTTTCTTTGGTTCAAATGAGAACCAATCGGTTCTTCTTCTTGAGAGGCGGTCACATTTGTCTGAACATCTGTTGAATTTATGTTATTTTCATTTTCACTTGTTTTGGATGGTATGGGATTTGTTTGTGGGTCATCACTCTTAGAAATCGTACCATTGTTTAGATCGACATCAAGTGTAAGGACCATATCTTTAGAATTTGGATCTATTGTAGCGCCAGAGAGAAAAGGCTTTAAAAAATCGAGATTAGGAGACAAAGACTGTTTGGGAATTCCTATTCCTCTGATATAGCGTTCAATCTTATTGAATGCGTGATTCGAATCGTGAACTAAAGGCATTTCTTTGCATTTCTCACACAAATCGAAATCAAAACAATTAATGCATTTATATCTAATGCCTTCGATCTGAAGATCACAATTATCGCAAATAATTCCCTTATGAACCACTTTTGGGATTGAAAGAGAGGGCTCTGAATCAGTATTTAATTGATTAGTATTTTCTTGTTTCTGAAGAGGGGATGAGCTCTCATTTGTCAGCTCTAAAAGACATTCGTTGAGTTTTGAAATTATTCTTTTGGTGACATCAATTGTTATCTCTTTTTTAATTTTTTCGATTTGAGACTCATTCAAAACTATCAAATCTTCTGAAGATTGAGTCGAAGCGCAATCTTTGGTCTCTTTATTTTTGTTTAGAGTTTCAGACGAAACTAAAATATGTGGTTCGTCAGTGAGTTCGTTGTCCTCATCTTTTAGTCCCAATTCTCTTGTCTTTGTGACGGTAGTAGTAATGGGTCTTACTTTTGGAATCGCACCACAACTCTTCGACTCATTTCCATTATTTTCTTCATTTTTAAGCATTACATTTAAAGGTTGTCCGCAAAGCTCTGCGACCTATAAAACATATAATTTTTACAAACAATAAATCGATGTTTTATATAACGAATGATGTATTAAAGCAATACTTCCCAAAAATTCAGCACTTATTTGAAAAATAGACATTTATAGGAAAACACTTAAAATTCACAAATCATTTAAATATACTTAAATCAAATAATTTAATACAAAGAGATTTAAATATTTGTAGTTTTAGATGAGAAATGTCTAAAATCGTTGTCGACTTTTAATTGAATATTAATCTTAACTATTGATAGTGTTTTCGTTTATCGAATTTCATTACAAATATTTGCAAAATTCAAAACTATGAGTGAATACAAATTAATTCCAAACCAAACAATCGTTGCATTAATTACTTTAATTGTAAGCACTTCTATGACTCATATAAAGCGATAAAACAATCGTTCAGAAAATAAAATACATTTTAATTAAATTATTTCGAATTATTTTTTTAAAAAATATGGAAAAGAATACTAAAACTTGTTTTAATTGTTTCAACACAAAAGTAAATAAAAGATAATTCCTTATACTGTAATTCACTAAAATTTTCCTTCTTTTGAGTCATCTCTCGTCTAATTATTAGTAATTAAAACTAAATGTCATTAATTTGTAGACAAAGAGATTATAAGAAGCAAAACATTTAAGGAAATGTATACTAAAAATGTGAAAAATATGTCAAAATTCTCTCAAAAGAAATGTCTCTAAATTTTAATACAAATGTTTTCTAACATTTGTTTAAAAATTAAAAATGTTATCAAAACGAGTATCGATTAAATAATATATAATTAGATAATCAAAGGTTAAGATAATGATGGGTAGAGAAGTGAGTGGAGACAAATGTAGACAAATGTCACTTACTTTAAGAGCAGTGAAGTACTCGTCCTGATTAGTCAACTGGTGTTCATAACCGGCTGAGTCTATGCGTCCGATAAAACGCAAATCATTTGTCATTTTAGACATATCTTTGAAACTCAAGTCTAAAACCTATGGAACCAATAATTAGAGATTAAGAGATGAGTGGATGAGTGAGAGGAGAGTTGACTCATTGACTCACCTGTTGTTTTACTTCATTCCAATTGGACTGATAGCCATTGCGGTAGTGGTCAGTCACTGGGATTACTGACAGCGAAACTGATGAGTCCACTGAAGAGTAGTTTACTTTATATATGACACGAATGTCTTCAGCGGTTTTATGATCATTGAGTGCCATTCTTGAGAAGCGTTCACTCAACTGAATGTCACGATTTGGTGTAAACTCTTCGTCTATACAATCAGCAGATATTCTCATAATTATTAAATTAAATCATTAAATAAAGCAATGATTGAAAAATCGATTTATGTTTTCATACGATTTTAATACGCATTACAACAAAACTCAGATTTTTAACATTAAAAGCTTTAAACATTAAATGGCAGATATGTTGTTGTCATACATACGACTAACACAAAGGGGGCAATACTATACTCACTCCCCTTTAGTCTAACCTATTAGTCACTCAACATTTCAAAATCATTTCCATTCACGTAATGTATGTGAGTCTGCATTGAGTCAGCTTTCAGTGAGTTTTGTGTTTTGTTTTGTAAACAAACAAATCAATTGTTTCTCAACAAAACTTATTCACACTTTATATCACTTTTTTGAGACAATTAACTGATTAACAATTATTGCAAAAACATTTTAATACAAATAAATGAAAATAATTAAGATTTAGAACTATAATTCACTAAATTAAAGCCTTAATTAAATAATTTAAGAGGAAATTGAAATTTGATTAAATGACTCCATTTGTGTTAAAACTAATTTTCATAAAATTAAATAAAAATAGGATTAAATACTCACCAATTATTTGATTATTTGTTTGAAATGAAAGTCAAATTACAATATTTGGTTCCAATGCTTTTCAAACAATGAATAAAATTAATATTAATGTTAGTATAATAGTCACCACAAATATAAGTGAGAGTCAGTTAGAAGTGTGTGCGCACAGGTGTTCACCAAAACATACATTTAGACTCTAAACTTAATGTAAATGTGATTACATTCTATCGATACTTCCCTTCTATTGGCTCTTCATTTGATAAAAGTTGAGTTCATTTTTAATTTCGGTATTTTTATAACATTTTGTAATTTTGTCACTCATTTTATTGGATGAACTCTAAAAGTTTACATTAATTTAATGATTAAATGTTAACCTTTAAACTCATATGAATACAATTTTTACTCTATATTCTATACAGTAGAATCTCCCAGTTGTCAATCTCTTAGTTGTAAAACTCTCCCAGTTATGAACCTTTTTTAATTTTTGATGGACTGCTATATATTGCAAATTCAATTTGCAATCGACTAGTTGTGAGTCACAACTAGTAGATTGCAAATTGACCATGCATTTGCTCATTCATATCTTGGAGATTGCACTGTATTCGAATCGTAATATTTTTTTTTCAATTACACATCAAAATGTTTATACAGTAGGTAACCATTAATTTTAACAAATTGGAGTTTTAGTCATTTTGTTTTAAAAATGACAATTAAGTGGTTTTACTAACTATTTAAGTTTAAAAGAAGTTATTTAGAGTTTTATATGACAACAATTATACCGATTAGCTTTTCTCAAACTATCAATGGTAATACCATTATGGTATCAATAATTTACAAAAACCCTTAACGGAAAGAAATTTATTCATTTAATTATATCATATAATTTATATCATTTGATATGATAAGAGAAAGAAGAATCACTTTCACTAATTGAATCAAAATATTTTATTCAATATTCACTTAAACTACATTTGTATCCAATTTATCACTATTTATATCAAATAAAACTTTGGTCTATAAAATGATGGTTTCGGTTAACTAACCATTGAGTTAACCAATCCTTATGACCGGTTGGGTTGTGACTAACTATTTTCAACTATTTATTAAATTTTGTGATCCAGGAAACTATCGGTTAAAATAGTGGTGAACTAGCGGTCAATTTTCATTATTAAGTTTAAATTATATTAATTGACTCTAAATTCGTTGAAAATTGTTTTTCTTTATTATATAAATAGAAATACTTATGAATTGTTTTCATTAAATTATTTGAAATAAGAAATGCTATGAAAATGAAATGATATTTCTATACAATGAGAGCATAGAATAAATACAATGAAAATTGAGTCATAACTATCATAAACTAATAGCCTCTTAAGCCGTTGTAAGCCTTAGTTTTTGAGTCTTCTTTTAAAATGTCTTTAATTAGTTGTTTGTGTTCTTCATTGAGGACTCCTTTGGGAAAATCGACGTCGAATGTGATGTAAAGCGTTCCGCGAAGATTATTGTTCTCGTAATTAGGCATTCCTTCGCCTGTCTTTCTCATGCGAGCTCCGGGCCATGTGATCTTATCTCGTGATATCATCACTTTATGTCCGTCCAAATGAGGGATTGACATTTGGAAACCCACTAAAGCGTCGGTCAGAGATATGGTCACATTTGAGTAGAGGTCATCCCCTCTCCTTTCAAAGACAGTGTGAGGCTGTGCTCGAATGCAAACTTTGAGATCTCCCGGTTCTCCATCGATATGAGGTTCGCCCTCTGCGATGAATGTCTGTGTCTGTCCGTCAGACATTCCGGGCTCGATCTCGATTTCCAGTAGTTTCTCTTCATTCACTAATTCAACGTTCGGACACTCATCACAGACCTGTTGTTGCATCATTTGAAACCTTCCCGGACCCAACTGTCGGGTCACCATTTCTTGACGACAATTACATTTGCGAACCCCTCGAGAGGACCGATAAACAGCTTTATTGCGAACCACTTCAACAAAATTCCCGGAATAAAGTTCTTCGAGAGTAACCCATAAGTCCATAACGACATCCCCTCCTTTTAGTGCTTCCCTCTCTTCGCGACGATTTCCGAAACCGTCACCAAAAAACCCGAAATCACCGAAAAAACTGAAATTAACCATAAATTTAAAAAAATGAATTTTTGAGGCGAAAGAAAGTATACCTGGCAAAAGGGTCGGACCCACCAAACGAATCACTTTTGAGTCCTTCCTCTCCGTGTCTGTCATATGTCTTACGTTTGTCCGAATCTGATAATACCTTTAAGTCAAACAAAGTTTTAGACTCTAAAGAAGACATAGAGATAGTGTGTAATACCTCATATGCAGCGCCCAAGTCCTGGAACTTCTTGGTAGCATCAGGGTCATTCTTGTTTTTATCCGGGTGCAACTCTTTTGCCAATTTTCTGTACGCTTTCTTTATTTGGTTGAGATTAGCCGACTTCGAGACCCCTAATATCGCATAAAAATCTCGTCTAAAAATCATTAAATAATGGGTTAATCGACGGATGATTTGACAGAAAGGGATCAGTTCTTACCCGCAGAGAATGTTTACAATCAATACTAATAATATGTATAAACAAATAGAAAACAATTTTATGTAAAACGGATTCATATTTTATAAATTATTTAATTTAAACTATAATTTAATTTCAATGCATTTAAATATTAAGTAAATGAAATTAAAAGTGAATCAAAAAATGATTTCATACAAACGCCGACTAATATATCAGTAATGGAGTGAATCGTGGAATACAATCATTGGTCACAACACACAACTGTTTAGCCCTCAATACTTATGCAACCAATCATTTCATTACATTCCCTTTACGTCAAAATAGATTCTGCTTTCATGTGATTTCAGCTCTAATTATAAATCAATGATAAATCAATAGTAATTATTACTAAATGTTTAACTCATTATAAGTAATTCTTTATATTAATTAGTGGTCAGAATAAGTGCTCAAAGTATTCAATCTTTCATTCATTAATAATAATAATAATATTAAAACAATTAGTGATAACCGTTTTAACCGAAGGTTTCTTTTATTAACTGAAATGTATTTTTTTTAAATATAATATTTAAATCGAAAAGAAGCAAGTTTACTTAATATTTAATTTTATTAACGATTAAATTTGTTTCTATCAAGGTCAATCATATATAATCTAATGAGGAAAGTTTTATATGTGTTCCTCGGTAGTATAGTGGTTAGTATCCCCGCCTGTCACGCGGGAGACCGGGGTTCGATTCCCCGCCGGGGAGGCTTTTTTTGTTAATTTTATATTTTTTTTGCGTTAATTTACTTCAATTAAAAGCAATTTAAGACATAATATATGAGTTTTTGAAGAGATATGAAGTGACGGCAAATAATCAATAGTTTTAATTGAGTGTTGAGTTGAGATGGAAGCAGTCATACCGTGGAAGAGATGCTCGAAATGGATGTACGCATACATATCGATGTATTGGTAAGTTTGGAGAGTTGTGGTAAAAGTAGAGTAGAGTGAGATCCTAATACCAGTGCTCGCAGTTCTGGAAGCGCTCGACTCGAGTTCGTTGCAATCAGTGATAAATACAATTATTTTCGACTCAATCTTCTAATCACTGATTCGATTGAATAGTTTTTGTTTAGACCTGTGACCAGACATTGACCTCTTTTGTCACAACAATTGATTGAAGACAATGTTGTAATAGTTTTGGTGAGTGATGTCAACCTGTTATCACCTCATGTGCTGTCAAAGTGTGTGTATTATATGTTCTTAAATAAATATTTAGTTCATTCATCAATATATCGACTGAATCTCTGATTATCAGAATATGAGAGAAGAAATTCAGTGATTCAGTGCTCAAAATACAACTCAAGACAACAAAATATACTCTTTTTGTCGCTAAAGAGAAGAATTATTGAATCAATATTTCAAATCTATTTCTTCTACTGAAGAGTGTATTCGATATTAAGATTTTCTCTTAAATTAATGTTGAATTGAAAGAAGTCGTGAACCACTGAAATGCATAGAAAGGGATAATTTGTTTGTTTAGTCTGAGGTCTAGTCTTTCATAAATGAAAGTTTCATTTATTGAAAGCACAAAATATTAATAATAAATTGTTTTATTCAATCGATTCTCTATTTATGTTTCTCTTCAGCAATAGTTTTATAATTTTGACATCAATGAGCACAGAATGAGTGTCTCTTCTCTTACATAAGCTATAAATTTATGCCCACTTTCACAGTCCAGTGCATCGTATGATAGACTCTCACGACTACTGACTCTTCAAATCTTTATTCACTGATATTAGGACCGAATGTATAACAATATTATGCATTCGTTTGGCGGTTGAATAACAAACCGTCGATAATAAAGTCAGAGTCAAACACTAGTGAACACTACTGAGCGCTACTGAACACTACTGAACACTATTGAACACCACTGAACACATCATATTTATTAGAAGCGGTGCCGTTCGGAAGCACTCGTTAACCTGGTCTGACCTCATCACTCAAAGGCACAGAATAGCATCAATCAAATTACAATAAAGTTTTGTATTATTGGCCGCAAAGGCATGTCTACTATCGATAGGAAACGCAATTCATTTAGAAAAAGACAGGGTTTGGCCAAAGAGAAGGCCAAAGGAAAGTGTTGGTGTTGTCGACGTTTTCTTACGTTCCTTTTCTCTCACATTGGACTCGGATTCCTTGTCTTCTCGTATAGTCTGGTCGGAGCCTTCATTTTTCGTTACTTTGAAGGTAAACATTAAAACATTAGAGATTAAACACGATTTGCTTTAACTTCTAATATAATATAGTATTTACTTGTTTTGATCTTCCGCTCCACTCATTCATTCATTCACTTATCCATTGCTTTAGTGATGTTCTAATAATTTATTTTTCGATTTGAAAAGAGCCCTATGAGAGAGGAAAAGCATCACAAGTACTCACAATACGAAACACTACTGTTCACAACCTTTGGAGCGAAACATTGAAACTAAATGTATTATACAAAGAGAACTGGACATCAATGGCCTCCAAAGAAATTGAAAAATTCCAACACGACCTCATTCAAGCGGTTAGAGAAGGCTATGACGGCAAAGACACTGCAAACCCACACCACCAGTGGTCACTTTCAGGATCCTGGATGTATAGTTTAACAGTGATCAGCACAATCGGTAAGTGCTTTCTATAAATCTTTTAATGTTCGCAATGTTTGCATTGAAATGTCACTCATTTTGTTAATCGCTGTCATTAGTTATGATAATATAGTAATCAAATGATATTCACTAACATTTTAATGACTCTCAGATCTATTAAATATTCTTTTAAGAATTTGTGCTCAGAATAATTGTCAGAATAATTGTCAAAATAATTGTCAAAATAATTGTAAGAATAATTTACTATTTTTTATTTGAGTCGATAATCAATTGTGTGTAGACTTGAATTTTGTTGAGTTTTGAGGAAATGTAGCCTTTCTTCAGATCAGAAAATCTCGATATTATTCAAATTGGAATTAAAGTGAGTAAAAGAGAGTGTCAGTGCATTTGGCACTTATGGATATGGGTATTGATGTGGTCGTGGATATGGGTGTGAAGCCATCAAATCTGATACGATTTGATACTATGACATACAATACGGTCTGACTCTCTCTATAATGTGAACGAAATGTTTGGCGAATAACTTATTGTATGTCAAAAAGTGATAATATGATTGTGATCTCATGGAAACACCCAAAACACAAAACTTATTTATATAGAAATCCACAGAACTCTACAAAACTATACTTTAATTCTTTGAAAAAATATTTTCCAGAAGTCTATGTCTGTTGTGCTCTAAATCTTTTTTTCTCATTTATTTGCAAATTTGGTTATCATTTTTCATTATATAATGCAAAAGAGACCAAAATATAGAATAAATTAACGAAAACCAAATTGATTTTAAATTGAAATTTATTTGCTTTCTTCAATTCGAGCTAATTGTGTACATCAGATATCCTTCTTTTCCTTATATTATAAGAAATACCACTTATATTATACATTCACTTATGAGACGGTAATCACTAATTAAAGCAATGTATGAAAATCTTAACTTTTTTAGTCCATTAACTTTTCTGATAATTTTTTTTCTGACAAAATTAATTTCAAACTAAAATGTATACAAAATTCATAATCGTTTAGACAATTATATGTTCAAAATTATAAGAAGTGTACACAACAGGTGTTAGCATTTTTTCATTTAACCAATCGATTCTCTCTCTCTCTCTCTCTCTCTCTCTCTCTCTCTCTCTCTCTCTCTCTCTCTCTCTCTCTCATCGTTTTAGCCACAAATAACACTATTTGTGGGATTTTGGTAATAGTTTTGGACCGAAAGACAAATTACATAAAATCATAGACTGCGATGTTTTTAAGGAATGAAAAAATATTTTGTGTAAAAAAATTGAGTGAAAAACCATAATATTCAGGGCTTTTAGGAATTTGAAGATTAGAATTTAGTACACGAGTTATAAAATTTATTTCAAATGTGAAACTGAATTTAGTGAAGTGTAAATTATATATAATATATTGTACCAAAGGATAGGATACCTTACATTTCCTATTATATAATGGGTTAGCGCTAAATGGGAGCCAATGTTCACTTAAATATAAAATCTTATTCATCGGAGCGTATTCTCAAGAAAGGACTTCAATTTGTTGAGCGATGGCTACAAATTTGGCTCAACTTTCACTCCAACTCATTCTGAAGTCGATCAGACTGTGCTGTTTATGTGTAAAACTGGCTCATCTCACGACTAAGTCCAACATCACAATACTTATAGTGGCCGTGTATTGGATGACCATTCATGCAGTCATCCCTTATATTTGCGATACGTCTCTGACATTCGTTTATTTGACTCAATGTGAAGAGAGTGAGGCTTAAACACAATGACTCACAACATCGAGAGAGAGAGAGAGAGAGAGAGAGAGAGAGAGAGAGAGAGAGAGAGAGAGAGAGAGAGGCATATTTGATGCGGAGCTAACATGGCTTCGAAATAATCTCCATTGGATGGCATGAAATTCTCATTTATTCGATCATTTGGTTGTCTATGAACTCCTGGTGTGCCTCAACTCAACCGATATCGTAATAACGAATATATTTTGATAAATGTTATGTCTCTTACAATAATACATACTTCGCGTGTATTCTAACCAAAATTAATGCGAAAATGTCTGCACGTGTTTGCGGTTTGGCTCAAAATTTAGTAAATCTCCAAAAACTTTATAATTCGGTTACTTTTCATTTTCATTCTAAACCTTGAATTTAAGCGAAGATTTAGGCGAAGAATTGCGTGAAAGAGATATAACTAAACCCCTACCAAATATGTGATACAAAATATTGAGTGAATTGACTCAACGCTCCATTTGGTAGGCACTCAATGAAGCGAACACTTCTCCCATCACTTTTGTGTCAAACAAAGAATGGTTTTGAGATTTCCAGATAAAGCACTTCCACTTAATAATGCAAATCCAAAATTATTACCAAATGAACAGTAGATAGAGTGGAGAGGAGAGGGAGTGAGAGAGAGTGAGAGAGTCAGAGAAACCAAATATTCTTTATTTTTGTGACTATTAGTAAATACTGGTTTAGGTATAGCGTAATAGCGGTTTGAGAGCAAGATTTGGTCCAAACAAAAGAACAAATGAGTACTCGATATACATTTGCTTTAGTTATTTGTGGGCAACCAATGGATACTTGAATTGAGTCAGTCGTCTGACTTACTTTCAATCCCCGATAAGCAAACTATTTATGGTGTAAATCAAATATTATACCCCATTTTGACTTAATCTCTATCTCATTCTCTCCTCCCATTCCTGTCCTCTCCTTTCTTCTCCTATTCATGTTTAGTGAAGACGTGTTTGAGAAATAACTCATCTCTTGTTGTGTCATCTCTTGTATAACATAATTCATATTCGATGACATTTCGATAATAACCTATTTTTGTATGGAATCGACATTCAGTTCTCGATTATCGTTCAGACATTGAATTTCTATAGAATTGTATTCAATAGTAGTTCTGATAAAATCAAAATTTAAACCAATTGGAAGCAAATTTGTCTAAAGTGTGAGCCGTTGACTATACAATGATTTTCTATATATGAATCCATTGATAATTACTTCTTCTCGTCTTTCAGTCTTTCCTTCAAAGAGTATTCACTTTTAATAAAGTATTTGAGATAATAATAATAATAATGTTTTCATCAGTTATTTGGGGATACATTTGTGTTATGGTTGGATGAAATAAGTTTTTCATTTAAGTGGTGTTCTTTCATGTGTTGTATATATTTTTGCTTTGAAACAAAACAGACTAACTTTTCATCAAATGATTGGTGAGAGGGATAAATTCCTGTGAAATCTAATATAAAAATTCTGGGTTTATGTTTCCTTACGGCTAAACTCTTATGAAAAGTACTATAAAACCAAAAGAAATGAAGAAATCGGTTCTTATTATTTAGCTTTGGTTTGAGGTTAGGGTCGAAAACGCGATGATTTGATGATACGATACGTTGGCTTCAATTACTCAAAGATTTACTCCATTTGGTTCATAAACAAAGATTTATACCGATTTGTGAACCATTTCTCTCTGTATAACCCATTTTCATAGTTTCACTCTTTGAGAGTACATCCAGTCTTAGACATTGAGTCTAACAGTGGAGTAGAGCAGAGTTACATCGGATAACAGGTTCATTACTCCCAGTTTGGCTCATATATAGCTCATAGGCTTTATATGTTTGGTACAATTTGGACTCACTCTTAACACTGGCAGCAGTGATGCCAACGTTTCTATAGAAACGGAACATCTTTTGCCTTTAAGTCCATTTGTTGTCTGAGCGACTCTAAGCTCTTCTCTTTTTCAAGCGTTTCATAGTTTGCTTTTCATTTGATGTTAGCCAAGACTAAGACTATGGCTATTTTCCAATGTTTCATCCCTTCCTCTTTTATCCTTTCCTCTGCTTTTCTGTTGTACTGATTTTGTTTATAAAACAAGAAATTAAAGCAACAAAAGATCTCTTTTTTCTGAGTTAAGCCATTGAATCAAATTATAAATTAATGCCATATTTTGTGTTGAAATACGCTTTTTTCGATGTCTAATACATTTATCATCAGTGACTGACCTATCACTTCTATAAAGCATTACTAAATTAGGTCTACAAAGAAAGCAATTAGCCTTAAATCACGTTTTTGTTCATTAAATTTATCAGTTTTTAGCTAATAATGAAAAGACTTAAAACTACATTAAAAGTTCAAAGCTTTCAGAATTGAGTTCTTTTTAAATAGTATTGACATAACTCTGACCCCTCTCTTCAATTTAGTAACGATTTATTTGAATCAAAATAATTGTCTCAAAAGAATTTCTAAATTAGTAACAACTTTTACATTAAGATATCAGAGAAATTCATCCCTAATTAGATTTGACTCCAATATCTTCAATAAGAATTCAGTAATGATTTATGAGTCATTGATTGAGTGATTTGAGGTCACCCTTACTCTCCACAAATATAATCTAATCTTAACACAAATCTTTCCATTTCTTAATATATTTTTGTTTAAAAATTAAATGAATGAAAGAAAAAATACATTTTGAGGAATGACTATAAAAAAACAGTAAACCCTTTAAAAGACTTCAATTGTTTTTGAAACTCGATTTTCAACGAAAGCCATCAGTTTTTAACATTTATTTTTACTTTTTTTTTAATTTTATTCTAACAAATGATATCTTAAATATTTATTAAACGAAATGAATATTTGGTGATTGCATAACATTTTCATCCGATGTAATGGGATTTTCCAATGTATGGCACCCCTCGACGGGAGACCTGTCAACACCCGAATTACAGGAAGTCTTTAATATAAGGGCAGTGAAGGGCAATGATACGGGTCGTTGAAGTATTATCATATGTGACGGAAAATACATGTTTTTTCTAAATCCGTAGTGAAATTGGAAGCACTGATCACTTGTTTATTCGCAACAATAAATACTTACAAAGATTTAATCCAGGGATGGCCAAAGGGGACACCATTTGGAAATCCTCTCTCAATCTAAAGATACTTTCATTGCAAAATCCGTCCAAAATTAATGAATTGATGAATTAGTCCACTCTTTTAATTTTTCATGAATTTCTGGTAAATTTTGAGAGAAAAGTGTAAATTTTTGATTTAAATAATTGATTAAAAAAATATAGATTAAAAAAAATAGAGTTTTTAGAGTTAAGTATTAAGAATCTTCTTTTGATTAAACAAACAAAATTTTGTATTCATTTTTTTAAGTAAAACAATTTTTAAAATTCACAAAAATAAAATAAAAACATTAGAATATTAATAAGGATAAAAAATACCATTTTTAATACATTTTGAAAAATCCCACTTTTGAAGCTCTGAAGCCCTCGAATCGAAACGTTAGGTCATTCTTACAATCTTTAAATGAGTTATTTGTTTCTAAAAATAGTAGAAATCACTTAATATTATGTATTAAATGAGTGGACGTCTAAACAATTTAAGTAATTCGAGACGAAATCAAACTTAAAATGATTGAAAGAATCTCTTGTTTTGCAAACCATTTCTTTTGCATAAGACTAAGAGTGATGAGAGCTGTCCATTACACTCATTATTTACTCCTGTATTTGATTAAATCAAAACCAGAATTGATGGCTCAGAATAATTTTGAGACGTTTTTTTTCGTAACTCTAATGTTATTAAATAAAAGTTAACGAAAGCATCTAAAGAAGAGCTGATTTTACTTATTAGCCATTACTCAGATTAGTTTAATTATAAGAACAGAATTAAAGTAACTTTTATTTAGTTTTATTAGCGTTAATGTAAACTCACCCTTCAATTATGTATGTAAAGTCCCATAAGTAATGAAACAAACTTACTGTAACTCACTTTGTTGTCGAACACGAATTTTTGTTTCATATCAAGGACAATTTATCCAATTTGAAATAATAAATGATTTATACATTTATATAAATCTATTAAATCTATATATAAAAGAATATCCTTCTATAAGATGAAAAGTAGTCTTTCCTCACATTCTTTGATTCAATGCAGAGAATCGATTGAAACATTTGTTATTTAAATTGTAATTTAGATTCATTATATATATTAAAAGTACAATTATTCCATTTAATTAAAGCATTTATAAATTTGAGGCCACATTTTAAATATTTTTTTCAGAGTTTTGTCTTAAAAATGGGATAAAATAAGATATTTCTCTGAGAATTTTGTGTCTTATATTTGAAATTTAATTTCGAGACTTCATATCATATGTAAAACATTATATCTGAAGTTTTGTCAGTTTTTTCATCAAATTCTAAAACAAAAGAAATCATTTTTCTTTTCTACTTTTTTTTAGTTTTATTTTCATTTTTTTCATAAAATGTATGAATAAAAATGACTTATAAACTAAAATACGAGAAAAATATTTGAATTTTACTCACTTTTTACTTTGAAAGTCTATTTTACTATTGTAAAGAATTTGGATTGACCTAGATCAATAATTCAAATTACTCTTATCTTAAAATTAAAAAAAGTCTTAAAAAAAGACTATTTGTTTGATTACTTCTTCACTTAAAATTGATTTTCTTATCCATTGAAATGATTTTTTGTTGAGAAAAAAATGCAATAAATTCTCTAATTTTTAATTTTGATTGAATAGATTTTCTGGTCATTCATTCGGTATAGATTTGAGCGGAGCTTATATTTACTCTGAGTTTCAATAGAGTAATACATTTGATAAAATACTTTTAAATTAGTTTCTCAATAATTGAACGCAAAATATAGTAATTATTTTGATTTAATGGCAGATATTTTCATTAGTCGTTACAATGAATGGTTTCTATTCTAACGTATATATGATATGAGACATAACTATATCCGATTGAATATCATTTTTTGAGAAAATAGGTTCCAATAATAACTATATATACGTTATGTCATCATTGAATTGATAGAAAAGACGTGATTATTATTGGGACTAAATTGTATGAAATATAAGCCACAAAACAGATAATAAGAGTGAAGTTTCAGCGATACTTTATTTTAAATAACTTCAATATTCAATAATTGGAAAATTTATAATCATTTTGGGCTCTACTCTCGATTCTGTGCAACATTTTCTCATTTCTTTAGAGAAATTCAATTCTCTTTTATTATAACAAATTATTCACTTCTGTATTAAATGTGGTTTTCTTTATGAATGAATGTAAAGTTGATTCAATTCAATGCCATAGAATATCATTGGATTCACTTTCATATGCATAAGTCTTCGCAGAAAAGCTATTCCTCCTCATATCCTATCGACTAAGTTCTCAATATTTCATTTTTATTATAACTCTTATTCTTTAAATATATAAGAATAGCTTTTTCTTTGAAATTAAGTTATTTAAGCAATTCATTAAAAGTTCACAAAATTTTAGATAAAGATATGTTTAAAGGGCTGAAGGGTTTCAAACATATTATTCTGCGATAAAATACTTTTCAATACTCTTTCTTTTAGAGAGAAAAATAGATTATTATTTGGAATATTCTTCAGAATTTAATGATTGCAAGAATAGTACTTATCATTTGAATTGATTGTGGAGAGAGAGAGAGAGAGAGAGAGAGAGAGAGAGAGAGAGAGAGAGAGAGAGAGAATGATTTGGCAAAGGAATTTCAGTTTGGTCTAATGTTCTGAAGCTTTTATCCACAATATAAGCATTTTTTGATTTATTGATTATTTCTAACGTTTTTGCCATTTGTGAAGTCCCCGTCGAAGTTCCCCTACTTTGACGCCAAATCAGTTCATAAATGAAAATGAAGACAATGTTTGGGTGAAAATCAATTATTGACTCATTTTAATGATAAAAATAAGCGATTCATTGATTACTTGTATTTCTGAGTAAAATTTATTTTGGGATTAAAAACATTCGACAAATGATTTCATATAATATTCTTTTAGAATAAAAGATAGAATTATAGAAAAAAATATACAGATTTGTAAGATTTTTGTTAAACGGAATCAATAAATAAATATAAATCACATATTATTGTAAATAATCTTAAATTTTAACAAAAATGGGTCATCTAAATCATCTAGTTTAAGGTATCATCAATTAGAATTAATATTTGTGTACTATATTTACAAATAATGATTCATTAATGACTCATTTATTAATGTTAGTAAAGGATTTATTATATGGTTTTGTAAATCCATTCAAAGAAATAAAGATCAGTGACGGTAAAGGAGTGTCGATACACAACTCAGACTCCAATTTAAGTGACTTTACTAGAGATTCATTTTTCAAATAAACTCAAAATTAGATTTTACACAATTAGAGTTATAAATATCTTAATTTATGCCATTCTTCTCAAAATGTAATTTCCCTTTCATTGAACGCAACTAAAAATTTTACTAAAATTGTAAATATTCTCCAAAAGGGTTTCTTCTTTTAAGTGTCAATATTGATAAGAAATAATCAAGCTAAATATATTAACTCTATACAAATCAAGAATATTATTTTTTAATTTTGTATTTATTAAAATAATTTAATATAAAGTTTTGTTATTAAGTAATTTTTATTAACATATTTCAATCAAATATAAAATTCAATCAAAAGAGCGATAATTTAAGTATAAATTGCTATTCATTCAAATAATAAGAATATTTGAAAATTGTTTGTAAAATATGGATATAATATAAGTTTTATATTTTATATTCGAATTTATATTATGGTTATTGTTGTTATGTTTGAGTTTATCTATAATAATGTCTTTTATAATATCTTATGATTTTTTGAACGCATTGTAGAGCCGAACATAAAAATGTTGTTTCCGTCTCTAATAAGTGTTTTTATGAGGCAATGATTTTGATTTAAAAAAGAAAATTCTTATTAACATTTGTCTCAAAATAATTCTCATTTCATATATTATTTCTTTAAATCATTGGTTCGGAAACAAAACAAACTTTATTTGTCATAATTTTACTCTTTATATAATTATACGGTTATTTGAGTTAAAAATATAGAAAATACATTTAGGAAGGGGTCGACCATCACTTCTGATATTTTTTTCTATATATTGAGTGTTCTTCATATGTTTTGTTGGAGCACCTAGAGCAAATTCAGCGATATCTAGTAAATCAATATCGTTATTGAAAATGATGTCCTGAATATTGTGTTCTCTTCTTTTGTGAATATATGAAATTGAGTTGTTCTTGGTAATTTGAGGATACATTGTTGGTATTGGAAAATTGAATCTGCCTTAAGTGAAATTCTGATTAATCCGGTTCTCAATTTCTTTTCTTTGAAATAATGTATTAAAGGATTTGTTATTCTTTGAACACAACATCGAAAAACTTTAAGATTAAGTACATATAAAAGCAAATTCTTCTTTATTTCAGTTTATTTAGAGAACAACTTTTTATTTTGATTTCAAACAATTGGAGTCGAAAATAGAAATTTTCCGCCGAAACGAGTCATTGAAATTCAAAATAAGTCGCTTTGAATTTCTAAAGAAAGTTTTGAAAAAATTGAATTTGAATTCTTCACACAATATGTTATCTTTTATTAAAAGCATCATATTTTTAGACAAAAAATATATCAAATTTATTGTTTCATAAAAAAAAATTTACTCAGAATTTAACTCAATTTTTGTGCAAATTATTCGGAAATGAATAAGAGTTAAGAATTATTCATTAAAAGGAAATCATTTCATTGAGAGAAATGTCGAAAATAAAGTCTATTTAATGTCCAAAACATTAATAATAGTAATAATAATAACATATAAGAAGAAAATGAAAAATTAGTGAAACAATTGGTTAACAAATAGTGGAAATAAATAACTTGAATTTATAATAATTACCACTTCATGAGTAAAATATTGATGTCTTAATAAATGTGAGTTTTTGTAGAGTTTTGCTTAAGAATGAAATTCGTTATAAATTTTATGAAAGAGAATCGTAGTGTTAGTGGACTTCCTCTGGTGTAGAGAAAAATGCATTTTTCAGTTAAATAAATATTTAAAGACATATGCATTGTATCAAAAACTGTTTATTTTGTGTTTCCTATTTTTATTCGTCATTTCTTTGACTGGAATAGTGTTTCCTTTAATGGATTAAAAAATCTTCGCTCCAAACGTCAAATAACCGCTAAATAATAGATTTGTGTAATTAGTTTTCGTTGGGTTCACCAGTTTTGGTGTGGATTAAAAGTTGAATGTTTAATAAATGAGCTGAAATTGCAATTCAAGTCTACATTTAATCGATTCTAAGCTGTTGTTTATATTATCATCAACTGAGGGATCGATGGCAAAGACATCTTTGTTGCAAATTCTCATTTCCTAATCTCACATATGCTGTTGACTCAGTCTCTGAGGTGTCATAAGGAAAGACTGCTTCACTCTATTGTAAAAGTGATGCATTGAAGCTATTCCTATGGTATTCCTATGGCATCAGCCAATCCTTCTATTCCTGTAGTTTATTGAGAGAAGTGACACATATATAGCAAACACTTCTCTTTTGCTTTTTTTTGTGTTTCGGATAAATATCTTTTTTGCAGAAATAAATCGTCAAATAAGTCATATCCCATGTCTGACTCTCCCTCTTGTGCTCATCATTTATAAAGAGTTTAAAATAAGAATATAAAGAATAATAAAGAATAATAAAATGTAGTCTCAAATACAATGAAAGCAAAGAAATTCGTTTTAAGAAGTATTCCTTCAAAACACCAAATGATCTGAATTTGTTTTCTATTGTTAGCGCTCTGTTAGAGATCTTTTAGAACCCACTTTTCCACAGATAGACCTCATTCTAAAAGACTTCAAATGAGATTCTGTTAAGTCTTCGCATGAATTTGTAGCCGATATGCGACGAGTAGTTCCCAATACATATACTTGTAATCGACAAATGGGAGGATTCAAATCCAACTCATGTTTTACAAAACATATTCACTATTCGTATGCAATGGCTTTCCATTTGAAAACTGAATAAATAGTAATCATAGGAATGGAAGCGATGGTATACCAATAGTATAGAAATGGTATAATCAGATCAAATTGTTTACCGGCTTTTCGTTGAGATCACAATTCATGGATTTATAGCGAATAGAAGTCAGGGCTTTGTTTATAATTCATATGACTTAAGCATCGCTTGATTTTAGTTTTGACAATAAATTATACGACAATATATTGGACTCACGTATACAACACATATACAATGTTTATATGAAGTTTGTCTCCAATGATTTAATCGTGAAATGAAAACTTCGGACGAATATTCATCGCTTTATTATGTATTGAATGAAATGTCACTAAAAATGAAAAACAGTAAACATTGAAAACATTAACAATTTTTTCATTTCCTCTCAAATCATTTGCTCCACATTTTGTCGTTTGGATCGGTTTTTATTATGTTTATGTTGTGGTATTGAGAATGCATTCATTTTAGCACATCGTTCACATCGATGTACACGACTGGCACTTGTCTTCCATCTACTTCTACATCAAAGCTACCCATCATTTGTTTCTTCCCCTACTTTTCCCTCTCCACTGATCTCACGTTGAATACAATGTAAAAGTTTTTCTATTTTATAGCTCTGCGGACAAACCATTGATTTTGAGTACTCATTGGACTCAATTTCAGGCTTATATACCAGTTATATACCAGTGGTGTATAAAAATTTCATATCAATGTCTTGTTTTAAAATAAGTGACCAAAAAATCTCTTAAATACAATACTTTATTCTATAATAGTATCCATTGTTTGCCTCTGTTTTAGTTTTAACTTTCAACACAACGTCAGAGCTTTTCATTCAAATTCTCATTTCAATTGTGTTATGCATTCAATAATGTTTTGTTGAATAAGTTTTTATTTATTGAGAATAAGTACTCACTTCAAGCACTTCGGGAATTCTTAAAATGTTTAAATAATTCAAAGTAATAGACTTTTTAAACAAATGATTGATGTCTTTCACTACCCTTTTATTTATTTCTCTTTTCGATGCGAATCAATGAGTTTTACGCAAACCTTTCCTTTAAATAAATTCATATTAAATACTTATAACTTAACTTAAATATAAGGTTCTCAACAAATAATGACTAAAGTTTAGTCATTAAACACTTCAAATTTCAATTATTTGGTACTCATTTTTATCACAATTTCCACGAAATTCTATATATTTTTAAATTTAAATGAATTAAAACGAATTTACATTAAAATCAAAGGAAAATATTCGTTATTTTAAGTATAATTCAATTATATTTTAATATAATTTTTGTTAAATTAATTATATTTTGAATGGTTTTACAAAATTGATGAACACTTTATTATAGTATTATTTAATGTTATCTTAATGTTGCTAGATTAAGATTAAGTAGTAAGATATTATGCTTATCACTTAAATGAATTGTGCTCGATTGTCACTGAAAACTTTGACATTAGTGCTACACAAATATAATTCAATATAATTTACTCTATTCTTCAAATGATAAACTCTTTTGGTAGGAATGCCATCACTTTCCCGAAATTTATTTTCCAGGAAAATATAAGATTACAAATTCTTGATTTAACCTAAACTTACAAAATCTAATTCTAAACCTAACCTTAACATAACTTTACCAGAAATATAAGATTATATATAGTTTAGCCATGCTATTTTATTTCGGGAAAATGTTTTCCGGGAAAGTGAATTTCGGAGAAGTGATTGCATTCTTTTTGGGAGACTCTTCTGATTTGTTGTTTCGTTTCATAATTAGATGATTAAAATCATTTAAACCCAATTTTTGTGTTTTGTTACAAACGATAAAATGACTGAATTAAATGAATCGGAATATTCACAAAAAAGGAGGGAAAGAGTGGAGTCAATCACAACAGAAAACAATCGATTGATGACAAACCAAATGAATTATTTGTCTGAAAACACAATTTCTATGGTTTGGAATAGAAATGAGAAGACAATAAAATGAGTGACTGTTATCTGATATGTTAATTACAGATCTTAGTTGTGTCTGATCTCAACAAACATTCCAATACAACCAATTCTCTGAACATTACATTAAACTGTTTTGCAAAACAACTACTAATTCAATAAAAATGTCCCTCAAATTCAAATTAAGGTTTATTTCGATTTAATCTTATGTTTGAATTATAAACAAAAACAAAACGAATATCTCTTTCAATAAAAATTAATGAAAGACAACAAAAAAGAAGAAAAACTGTGATAACCATAAAAAAAATTTAATTAAATTTAATTAAAAAGTTTTCCCGAATTGATATCTTTCTTATTTTTTTGGAAATAATTTCTGTTTCAACACAAAAATCGATATAAAACTCTAGAGTCTAGACTCTGAACAAGATTTTATCGAAATTCATCGATCTTTTGATTTTTTTTATTAATCCTTCGATGAATTAATGTCACGAAGACTATCATCAGTCAAAACCATTTTCTCAATTATTAATCTTAAAATAAGATTTGATGGGAATCTCAAAAAATATACAATAATTGAATGGAATAAAAAAAATTTAATTAAGTTATTTCCGAGTAATTCATAAGAAATATATAAATATTTCTTTCTTTTTTTATTTTCCACTTTTAAAGAGAGATCACTATATTTGAAGATATAATATAGTCTTTTGATAAATAATATGCCTTTTTTACTGAAACTGTTTTTTAGTCTATAATTTATTTTATTCTTTTTCTCTTTTTATGAGCATTTATTGTATTCGAGTCCATCATTGCTGACAATGAAACCAAAATTACGAGACATTAAAAATATTGTTTACACATTTAATGAGAAATATTTAACTAAATTCTTGTGGAAAATGTGATATTTTGCCCTAGCATCATTTCAAAGTAGGATTAAAAATTGCACACAAATAATATAAAATAGATTTAATTAATTTAATTAACATTTTGTTATTATTTAAGTTTAGACTCTAAACTTTAGAGTTTTATTTTCTCTCAAATTTTTTTATTTCTCAACTAAAATATCAAACAATGATCACAACTGAAGGCATTACTTCTAAAATTCGCGAAACTTTTTCAATAGAAATGGTGTGACTCTTCTTAAATAATGACTGATATTTTGAGACATCAATTCTTAGTTGTGTCACATTTTTTCAGATTTCTTTTTCTTTGGGCCAAATCTGTTGTCGCTTTCATTTGGTTTAAACAGTTTTCAAAGTCATTGGAGATAACAATTAATTGGAGCAGAAATTTCCTGCTTATCATAAAAGAGTCGATATTTCAAACGAAATATTGATTTTTATTTTCGCTGTTTTTGTTTGAAATCATTTCATTTCTTTTATTACTAACCATTTCCTCAAAGGATTTATTTTTTAAATAGTCTTTCAATAAAATTTATAATAAGAATAAAAAAATACTCGTCTTTAATGTTTTCAATTATTTTTAATTGAATTTAAATAGATTTCATAAAATGAATGAGTTTTTACGCATTTATTATATATTTATTATTAAGAGTTTCGTAATTAAATTCAATAAATATTTAAACGAATAACAAAAAAGTGTTTGAATGTCATCGATTCTCTAATGATTATCCCTGGTGATCAAATGTGGTCCTCGAGGGCAAAAGAATGTCATCGGAGCTCAAAATAATGTACCTTATTAAAATTACTAATATAGTTTCATTTATAAATTAAAATAATAAAATTTTGTATCTTAACTAAACTAAACTAAACTATATCAATTAAGTTTTAATATTTGTTTTTATGTTTAAATTAGTTATTTTTTAAAAATTAACAATAAATTTGTTGACTTAAGTTAACTCCAACTGTTTCTTAACGTTTGCTCCCACATTAGTGACATATATTGGTGTATCAAGGACATTTAATTGATTTTTATTGACTTAATTATTAATATTAAAATATTTAATTATATTTTTAATGAAAATATTTTGGTATTAATAATCTTATTTAAATGAATCTGAGTAAATCTTTAGTTAATTTCAATTTAACCTCGATATCCTTATTGATCACTAATTGATAATTAGTTAAGTGAAAGATTTATCGATATATCTATAGATTGTAGAAATGCTTTTTACTATAGATTCTATACTATTGAAAGGCTATCATTAAAGTGGTGTTCATTTTAGTGAATGACATTTAGTCTCAAATGAATTCTTTTGTATTTTTAGAAATATTCCTTAGTTTAGACCATAATTAAAGTGAAGACCTATTTTGTGTCTGTCGTTAACATGACTTTGTATTGAAAGCCAGACATAAACAGACAAAAAAATTTTAATAAAAGTCTCATTTATTATTTGTGTTGAGTCCAAACCAAATGATATACGCTTTCTATTAATCACTCGAATATATCTCATTATTATTATTATTATTATTACTCTTATTGTCATTGAATTCATATTCTATTGCTTTCGTTCATATTTTTATATATATTTGCGATAGAATTCAATATTCAAACCAGAGATAAGTTTCAGGAATCGGATGAATAAAAAAACAAATTTTTATCAATTTTCACATTACTATTGGTCTGAATATAAAATACAATTCATATAATTCTTATGGACTAAACATATAATAAAAATTTTTATTAACTTAATAAAAGTCATCCGTGTGTTTAGCGATTGCCTCTTATGGCGTTCATAAACTCCAAATGAAAAATAAGTTTTATTAGACTCTAATTAAATAAATGATTTTTTGTTTGTGCAAGCTCAAACATAGCTAAAACTTCTCAAACACAGCTCTTTGAGCACACAATTATTCTAATGATTAGAAGGAAATGCATTTTTTCTAATGTGGGCTTTTTAGCAAAAATCATAAAAATAATAATAATTCATATTTTTGTATTCCGAAGAGATTTGATTTCTTGTAGTCATTCATATGATTATACGGTAAGAGTAGTAAAAGTACTGCCAATACTTATAACTGGAAGGGAATAAGTCATCCAATATAATAGCGAAACACTATTATAATCTTAAGTTTGGATGCATTAGCCCAACAATACCAGTGCTGTATTCCAGTGCCAGTAATGAGAGAGAGACGGATAATGAGTGCAGAAATGCAGTGGAGAAAAGAGAGAAGAGATAGAAGAGAACATGGATGAAATGATGCCGCAGACCATATACTAGTGGCATATTCCATGTTTATTATATTGTCTGACTTATTCTATTGGATTCCCAATGGATGTGCGCTCATCTATTAACTCAATCCAGTAATGCATTCATTTTTGTAAAACACAATGGCTTTGGATTTCAATGCTTTTCAATGTTTCTAAATGTGTAAAACTCAGCCAACTTTTCCCCTCTCTTTCAGTATCTGTTAGTTAACATTGAGTGCATCACATGTTGTAAATCAAAATATTTATGAATTCCGGAAAAATATTATACTTTTTGTATTTAATAGAGAAAATGTAATTTTTTGATTATCAGAGTTATATACAAATGATTATCATTCAAACGAAATGAATTCTAAATTTATTATCAGTTTTTCAGTTAAATATTACTGAGTTTTTGGTTCAATAAATTTTTCCATTTTTTGATTAAACATACATTTAGTGAATACAACGAAATGAAATGCATTAAAGAGTTGAGCAAAAGCTTAATTCTAACGCTAGGCTTCGATAATACCTTTCGGTTCGATCTCTCAGTTCTTGTGAGCAAAACATTCTTATCTTTAATTTTCTGGCGACTCCTTTCACACACCGGTTCCAACACAAGACGTGAAATAACCTTTTATTCTTTTATCACTATCACTGACTTTCTTGGCTTAAACTATCAGTTAGGCTTCTATTCCTGCCATTACTCTAGAGGTAGAGCTTAAGTCTCTGTCTTATTGCCAGTGCTTTCACGATAGCTCTGTTATCAGTGTTACCACGAATTCAACTGAATTGCTTTGATTGAGTCAATCAGTTCTTGTTTCGGGACAACATTTCACTCACTCTTTGATTACTTAACATAAACTTTAGCTAAAATTTTAATGTCTTTTTCTCTTTTGTTTTGTTGTAAAAACACAATAGACTTAAAGTTGAACCCAATTTAGTAGACATTAGAGATATCACAAACACTTTTATATTTTAAGTCACAAATTATTACAAAAAATTGTTTTCAAACAAAAGACTTGAGATAAGACTTGAAAATATTGTTATAAAACAATTTGAAATATTATATAATAAATGTTTACTTCGATTCTGTAATTTGGATGAAAACTCGACAAATATTTTGACACAAAATTAATAATTCTTTTATTTCGAAGAAAGAATTCCTTTAAATCTTCAAAAATATTAAAATATATTTTTTGTCAAAAATGAAATGAATTTATATATAAAAATTTAATGATTTTATAAACATTTTATTGTCTTTCAAACGAAAAGAAGTCACGAAAATGCAAAACATGTCTTTTGAATGTCTTTATTCAAATGTTTTAATACTTAAATGAAAAAATCATTTAACAATTAAATTCTCAGAACATTTCACAAAACATTGAAGTTTATTAAAGTCAACATTTGAACCCTTGAAGACAATCTAAAACTTAGGCCACAAAATGAAGATTTCTTTTCTTATATATAAGAAGTTGTGAAGCGATTATGATTTTATGGAGAAATAAGCTCTCTAAATGATCTTGGTTGGTTAGTAATACTTTGGTCACTAAATTGAAGCGTTCAGTGCCTTAACTGAACAATAGATTAGGACAGAGAAGTCATTCGATGAAATGGTGGCAAATATGTGTTCATTTTGATGAATGTGTGGCCATTAATGGCAATAATAGTGAATGTATTTTAAGTAAATGTGTTTTGTGTCACAAACTTAATGACAAACTCTTTCTCCGCAATCATTGCTTTCATTATTTAATTTGATGTTCACTTCATTGTGAAAGACATGGTTTGAAAAATAACGATTAATAGCAGTTATTTATCCATTGATTGCAGGCTATGGCAACCGTCCGCGCACTCCAGAAGGCAAAGTGGCCACAATAGTGTACGCCATTATTGGCATTCCTCTAATGCTTTTGTTTCTTACAAATGTGGGCCATATGTTGGCCAAAGGTTTTAAGTGTTTATACGGTTATTGTTGTAACTGTTCTAATAGTGAATCAGCAGAACACCAGAATTTACATTCTCACCACCATTTGCACGATCACTATCACGTGCATCACATCGCTCTGAACGAAGTCAGTCCAACCGGACATCTAATACATTGTAATTCAACGAGTGATCCCTATCGGACAACAAAGTGTTACTCCGCCTGTAATTCAAACTCTAATAGAGAACAATACAATGTGGGCGGACTCGAAGCAGAGACTAAATTGTGTACAGATATGGCTGACCACCACAGTTGCACCGGCACTCTGAATAGGGCCCACTCACACTCTCATCACTCAATACTTAGGGGAACCACTGCTGACACATCAGATCTAATGAACGCCAACAATGTTGTGGCGCAGACATCGAATGAGGAACAGAACGTTAGCGTCCCTATAATTTTATGTGTTTTGCTCATCATAGGTTACGTCTTGTTGGGCGCCTCCATTTTCTATATTTGGGAGGGCTCAACCATTCTCGACGGTTCCTACATTGCATTCTGTTTGCTCAGGTCTGACATTCATTCAAATATTTGCTTATCTGTTATTAATTAAGTTAACTGTCTTTGAATTTCGACGCTTATAGTCAAAGAACGCAAAGATTTGTTTGAGTTATGAGAAGGAAATAACATAAACACAATCAAAGTTTTTTGTCTGTAATGCACGCAATCCAATCACTTCAACATTTGATATAATATAACATTATATACAATATTATTAGATTTACTCTATTCTTACCAACAAAACCACTTTCAGAGAGAAGGCGAGAGAGAGAGAGAGAGAGAGAGAGAGAGAGAGAGAGAGAGAGAGAGAGAGAGAATTATTTTCTATTTTTCAGTTGAGTTTGTTTTTAGTATATAATGTTTTAGACGTTCGACTTCTTTGGTTTCTTATTATTATTATTTTTCAATTTCTTTAATGCTGTGCTATATTGGAATCGACTATTTTTTCTTACTTTGAAAATATTTGCTCGTTTAGTACCATTGGTTTCGGCGATTTAATGCCGGGTCATTCTGTATTAAGCGGTAGAGACGGCTCACAAAAGAAACTCATTATAACGAGCGCTTATATTATCGGAGGAATGGCTTTGATAGCAATGAGTTTTAATTTAGGTATAATCTCACTGACACTGGAATCCATCCTCTCTTTCGAAACTAAAATAATTTTATGGTTCAGTTCACGAACAGGTTTTACATAAAATCAAAAGATGTGGTAAAAGACTCGGATTATTCTCTGAAGAGACAGACGAACATTTGACGACTAATCAAACGCATGACGAAGATTTTGATGTCTAACTTCTTCATCATAGATGACAACTCCAGGTTATGTCGAGTTCTACCCATATATCAAATATAACAAAAAATAATGAAAAATTATTTTATCGCTCCTTTTTATCGATACGTCTCTATTAAATGAAGGCTCAACTCTTATATAACATTTTATTATAAATACAAAAATTATGATAAATTGTAAAATTGTTTTTTAAGATTTGTTTCATATCATCTAATATTTCATATTTTATGCGTTAAATGCATAGAAATCATTATTAAATTAAATCATTTGACACATAATATAGACTATTATTCATATTAAATGTTTTATTAACGAATTGTTAAATAATGTTTTTGAAGTGAATTATTAAATCAAAACAATTATTGTTTGTCTAAACATTTAATATTAATTGAAATTTAATTCTTTGTTTTACTTACAGTTTATAAATAAACCAAAAAAAAGTAATTAATAAGAATTAAAAGAATTTATTCAAAGAGTCAATTGTGTCAACATTTAATCAACAAAAAATGTTCTAATTTTTAAAATTTATTTTATTATTTTTCTTGAAATGATATCCGAATCAAATATTGAAATTTTGGGTCAAACCTTTATTTAGAGGATCGGATCCTTTTTTTTCTTCTTTTTTGCTTAAAGTTTTTCACTTCACTAAAGAGTTATCGATTGCCTGAAAAATTGAAATTTCCTTGGCATAAGACTGAAGTTTCATTTTTTCCAATATTCAAATAAACTTCAATTTTGTCTCAAATGCTCTGAGCGTTGGGTTTGACTAAATAAATATAGAATTACAGTCAAACTTATTCTTAATCTCAAAGTTCTAAATGTGAACTTTTAAGTATTTTTTCACAAAATATTGATTTATTAATTAAAGAGTTTAATTAAAC
Source organism: Galumna obvia (assembly GCA_034695785.1). Taxonomy (NCBI): domain Eukaryota; kingdom Metazoa; phylum Arthropoda; class Arachnida; order Sarcoptiformes; family Galumnidae; genus Galumna; species Galumna obvia. Next base: position 58,013 of record JAQFZM010000008.1, read on the forward strand.
GCATAAAAGCATTTATTATACATTCCTTTTAATGAACTGAAAGTTTTTATATTTTTTTCAAATATCAATATTTTCTTTTCTTAATTAACTTAAGTTTTATTTCGGCGTAATTTTCTTTTTAAAACTTCTTTGAATTATATTATTAACGAATCATTAATATGCAGTCAATTAATAAAATTTCTATATTTTTTATGAATCGTTTGTTTTTTTTAGTTATCTATAAATTTGTTGGAAATGAGTTTTTTAGCATTAGATCCAACTCTCAAATGACTCGAATTATTAATATTTGAAAGTTTTGGTCAAAATTTTGTAAACTTAAAGTGAGTTTTGAATTAAATGAGTCATTTGAGAGACTCATTAAAAGTCAAAGAAGTCATTAAATTATTTTCCATCAAATGATTGAATTGATGTCAAACTTTTGAAAAGAACTCAAAATGATTGCAACGAAATAAAAGTTATTTGAGTTTAAGTAAGTCTTCACTTTGATTGTAAGGATAAACATCATAACTGTCAGGTAATAAGTTGTGTCCAATACCTCATTAACTCTATCGACCGACTAATACACTGACGCTTTAGAGGGACTACACATAAAAGGAATAGTTTCACAGATTGCCATTGAAATGACACAAAATAAAAAAGTATTGAAATATGTTGTGTTTGACAACGGCTTATACTCTAATGATATCGTTTATTACTGAACATCTTTAGGATCGAAAAGTTGGTGTTATTATTACTGTTTGTTTTTATTTTAGTGTCGATTCACATATAGTATTGTTTTCTGACGTCTAATTACATTCCAGTTTTATTTTCATTAGATTTAAGTCGAGTTTGATTTTGTTTGTCTAAATGAAGTAATAAAAAAGTTATTACAACTTTTATTGAGCTTTTTTTCCAGAATAATATCAGACCATAAATTGCGATCAACTTATAAGAAATCCTGGAATTCATTGATTGAATCCAAATAAGAAATATATCTTTGATTAGCCTCAGGAGAGACAAAGAACCAGAAAGACTAACAAAAGAAATGATAAAAGATGTGATGTTTTGGTGTTCTTTTCGGCATAGAATAAGGTTTAATCCTCTCATATATTTGCAGAATAAGGATCTGTACATCTCTTAAATGTGACCGACATTTCAACACAAACTAAACGAATATAAATGAATATTCACTAATAAAGTATTTATGGCACAATTCATAATTAAAGAACTTAAGGGTTGTTACACTTTCTTTCCTTAGATTATATTCCAATTATAAAATTTTCAACAATTTTTAAGTGAAATGAAATTTTGTATTAAAGAAAAATTAAAAATTAAAAATAATTTATAAATTCAATTATCAGATTTTGTTTCATAACTTAAAAGCTCTGCAGTGAAGTATCCTTTTGGGGTACAAAACAAATGAATTATTGAATTTAATTAAATTTTAAATCTTTGGCTCAAAAATGAATTAAAGAAAAGTATTTTTAACAAATATATTGGAAACAAATAAATAAATGAAAACGATTTGTAAATTCATTACTTATTATAGGTATTATTTATTCGGATTATTTATGTCATTTGGGAGAAAAGCTATAAGTCTGGTATTGTAAAATGAAAAATGTCAATTTATTCTATGGTCTAAAATGTGAAAGTGAAGCCAATCAGTTATATCGGTTTTACATTATTTTGACACAAAAAACATATTATTTCTCTTAAAAAATCTTTTATGCGACACATTTGGCAAAAACTTTTGCTCGATTTCAATATATTTTAGTTTATAACCAAAATATTTCTTTAACTCAAATCTATAGAACAAACTTTATTACAAATAATTCAAATTATGACCAAATATTTTCCAACAGTTTAGCCAAAAACGCACTTACATTTGAAAATGAATTTTTTAAGCGTTTCAAATGTATTTCAATATTTTACACAATATTAAGAAAATGACTGTAAATGAGTCTATTGTGAAGCAAATAATCATAAGATATTCTTTACAAATGACTTCAATATTAAAGGAAATTATTAACTTTTAAGTCATTTTGTGCTTAAAATAATCATTTGTTTGAAACTAATATAAAACTTAATATTTTGTTTGAATGTACCAAATGTTACCAAAAATTGTTTGAAAGTTCAATAAATAAGCCTTTAATTAATTTTAGTATTAAACCAAAAACAAGAATTGGTTTTATGCTCTCTTTTAAACCTTAATTTGACTTTCGTTAAATTAGTTATTATATAGGTTTGTACAAGGTCACTTCAGATTATGAATAAATTAAATACTATTTAACGTTAAATATAAAATATAGTTAATCTTGAAAAGATACATGCTAATCATTTGAATAATTATTAACAATGAAAAGTGACTCAAAAATAAAAGCCTAAATTACATCCATTTACCAAAAGTGCATTTTCTAGATTTGCAAGAATATTGAATGGAAGCTAATCTAAGCTAAACTAGGACAAAATAAAAGTCAGATATGAATAGAAAATTACAATTCTATTCATTTGTCTATTCGTTTGTTTTGTATAAAATAAAGTGGAGTGCATTTCAATCGATGCCTTTTTTGTGATTCATATAAATTTTTATCCATAAATATTATTAACGCTTGACTTTCATTTAATATTAGACTCTTTTTATTCAATACATCTTTTGCCATATCTTAGACTTTTGATCGGTTTTTGTATCAGTTTTTGCTTAAAATAAATGTTCTTTTCTTTAGAATACTTTACTGACAGAAATTGCTATTCAATGAAACTAAAGGATGAAGAGAGAAGTCGTTCGACACAAACAGTTATTTATTATGAAAGACATAAAGTATACATAAAGTATACATAAAGTATACATATAAGTGTCTCTCAGTTCCTATTAAGACTCAAATGACGTTTTCTAGGATGAAGTGCTGTTAATCCATTGAAATTATCCCTCATTGAAATCTATATCAACACTAGCCATGGTCAAAAGATTCAATTCTTGGTAGTAATGGGGGGTAAGTAATTCTTGCTATCGGGGAGATTTCAAGTATGAATTTTAGGTTTAGTAATTGTAGTAAAGAGTTTAATTGTAATAAACTGTATTAACGTCAAACTTTCAAAACTAAAAAAGAATAAAATGTTATTTTTCGATATCCTTTTGCGACTATTTTAACTGTTTTTTATGTTACCTTATAGTTTTATTGCTTATAGCATACAAACAAGGTAATTTAAATTTTTTATCTTTTGATCCCAAAAATCCAATTTCCAGTCTTTAAAAAATATCAAAAAATCATTATTTTATTGGTTTTAAAGCAGAAAAGTATTTCTTTTATACTCTTTTAAAAACAAAATTTGTTAAATTTCTGGAAATCTTTTCAAAAATAAGTGATAATTTGCCATGGCGACTCGCCAATTTTGGAGGTTTGATTTCACCCCCAATTTGCCATGGTTGATCAACACAAAAATTGATGCCTTTCATAATTGGAGGAATCCATCAGATCAATGGCCGATCACTTCCAGTGCTTTACTCGAAAACATAAAAATATGTTTGATTTCAAGTTTAAGGCATTGGATTCTTTGGTTGACAAACATTTGATATATGGGTTGCTTTCAATTTACAAATTATATTCAATTTGATTATCATATCGAATACATTTGTCTTTCAAAAGCTCTGAATTTACATAAAATATTTGAAACGAGTGATAAATATTTAAATTGCGTTCACTTTTTATTCTAAACATAAGCTTCGATGAGATTTTATGGACGAACTCCAGTATTCCCTATAAATTTAAGGTCAGTTTTGACCCAAAAGGTATTCGACTTTTTTATTGCCTTTAAATCAAACTTTTGGTCTTCGATTCGTTGAAGTGATCTCTGATTTTGTAATCAAATATAGAAAAAAAAGGAGAAAAATAGAGATTTATTTTGTCGGAACGAAAAGTGGTTCAGAGATAGTGGGCCTAAAATGTTGTCATTGTATTTATGGTCAATAGAGCAATGCCTGGATGACTATCAATCACTAAATAAACGACATCCTATTGAATGTAAAAATGACTGAATTTATTGTATTCAATATAGACTGCAGTTTGAATAAAATGTTTTGCAGACATAAGTCTGAATAAAAACACCTCAAACCTAATAATAGCAGTATTTCTCAAATAACTCCATTATATTTCAGATCATCAATAGTTCAAACATAGCTTATACTCAATAACTCTTTTCTTTGTTATAAAAATCTATGGCTTTCCTCTGATTCACAAAATGCACAGAAAAAACATTTTAATCAAACTTTGAGACAATAAAGACTTTGACGACGAAAAAGAAAAGATATAAAAAATGATGTGATTATTGTTTTTGACATATTTGACATTCTTGCAACTTTCTTTAAATTAATTCAAGTTAAATTTAATAAAAAAATTTAAACATCTAGCTATTTTATATATTACACTTATGCCATATATATAATGAATGGATTCTTCTTACTTTGAGCTAGGATCATATAGCTTCAAAAAAACAACAATTTTGAAATTGAAATTACATTTGAAAAGAATGATCTTGTTAGAATTAGATTTGAAACTAATTTGAAAGTTAAGAGAATAATTAATTTGTTCACTCAATTGAGAAAAACTCGATTTCGTGAAAACTAATTGATTTAATTTGATTGCAATAATTGCAACCATTCTATTCATTTTAGGCACCACTGCTTTATTATTGCTTTACTTTAAATTTCATTCAAACCTTCCGTTTAATTTTAGAAATTTCCTAAATTTATTCTATCCTTTGATTTAACAAAACTAAGTATAAATACAATGAAATTAAATTAAAAAAAAACAAAAGCATCTTGATAAGGGTTTCAAACGATTTATTTTTTGAATTATTATTCAAGCAAGGTAGTTTTAACAAGTTTAAACAAATAACTGTTTGTATCTAATGAATAATCATAAGTATTATTGAGAGAACTCTACATATTGAAGGACTCGATTATATTTTATAATTCAATCTCTTAAGTGAATTAAGTAATGTTTGAAACACTCAAATGTCGGCTAAACTTTTTGCTTATTTTCTTTAGTACTTAAAGAATTAAATTTTCAAATGTGACGAACATTTTTGTAAAATCAATGTAAGACTGATATAAATTGAATCACATCTTAAGGCATGAGTTCTATAAAACTTGAATTTAATTTGAAAATAGAGAGAGGGCTCAGATTTTATGTCTTCCAAATAAACTGAAATCTCAATTCAAAAACATTTGTATAATAGTATTATGTCTTTAGTTTTTTTGCATTTGAGTCCAGATATAAACCAAACATTTTTCAAATAAAATACTGAAATATTGCGAATAAAATCTAATAAATTGAAAATTTTCAGAAATAATATGATAATAATAGCTTGCATATTTTACATTTAATGTTTATAATCTAATTTTATTTGTAAGGATTATATAAATTTCAATATAAATGTAATTAATTAATGAATTTTCAATGAGACGACAATTTTTGAAATCATGTCAACTGAATATTGAGACAAATATTTTTGTTGAAAATGGAATGAATTTAGAAAATGAGTTTAAATTGATTCGGAACCAAAACCAAACAAATTTTTCTGTAAAAGTCCTGGTCTTCGCATTCGTTTATATAATGGAGTGATGGGTCGGATCCACTGCTCGAGATTAATGGGTAAGTATTGGAGGCCTCTAAGAAACATTTACTTTCATATATACAGCGCTTAATTTTCTACTAAAATAACGTATATATGTCTTACACAGAAAGCCCTTTAAGCTGAGACTCGAATTGATTGAGGTTTGGCTTGACTTACATTTTGCTGTATTTTTCGATGATATTTATATGGCTTTTATATATATATTTGCTTTTCCTACGACTCTATTGATGGAATGGCAATACTTTTTTAAGGGATGTGTTTAACTGTTGTGAAGATTAGCATAAGTCGAATAGAATTCATTTTATTTTCATTTTTTATTCATCGCATATAAAATATATAAATCATAAGAGATTTTCAAACCATAAATAAATTCTACTTTTATTTAAATTTATTGATTTTAAAACAATATTATCTTTTGTTGTTTTCTTTGTTGAATCATTTTTTGTCATAAATAGCCTTTTTTATCAACTATTTTGTTGATCATATCATTAATGACAAATTTATCAAGATTATCTTTTTTTTTCATTTAAATAATTCATTTCGTTATAAGAAAAGCAATTCTCTGATGTTTTTCTGAATTAAATAATAATTAAAACATTGAATCAGACTTTAATATGAAATGAAATGAAAATATTGTTCCCTTTTATTCACTTCATTACACATAAAATTCTTTGACTTTGATTTTGATGGAAAACTGATTTCAAGAAAACAAAAGGAAAGGAAAGAAACGTTTGTATGAAAAACAAACAGAAAACTGAATTCATTTAATCAAAAATGGAAAAATCAAATCCAATCTTTTCTACGATTTGTAAGTCGACGCAAATGTTGGATACAATTTTTAATAGAATTGATTTGAACTTTTCATTTCTCAATTTATATACTTTTCTACAGAATATAGGAATAAATTTTAAATTTAAAAAATATTTAATAAATAATTTCAATCAAATTATTTGTAAATATAGTGATTAAGTCGTCTGAAACTCGCAATTGATTTGATTACAATCGTTACTCATTTAGAGTAGAATTGTATTTAAGTGAAGAATTATTCAATGTTTTATGTTATACCTTTTTTATCCTTGTTAAGTCTGTTTAGTCTGTTTATAGGAGTACAGGCCTTAGGTTTGATAATTTCTAAATGCGTTCCTTTTTATTCTCATTTCTTCTTATTTATTGAACTAACAATAGTTTGTATTGTATTGGAGTCTAACATAAAATAAAAGGAAAGCGTTAGAAATGAAGGAGTGAGCAGTCAGGCAATGAACTGTAATGCCAAACCATCCGGTGCTAACACTTAACTATTTAACTGCACTTTTGTTACACTTTTGTATTAATGGAAATAAGAAATTCTTACGAGTATTTTGTAGAGTGAAGTGAGTGAAGAGAGTGAGTGAGTGAATGGCGAAACAGTAATAATAATAATAAAATTAGTGAACAAAAAGTTCGTTAATCCCTAACATATATTTTTAATCAACGAATCGCTCACTTTTGTGTTTGACTCTAAAAAGTGCACAAAACTAGTAATTGCCTGAAGAGATAAAAGAATGAATTCCGATATTTCTTTAACACAAAACAGATCCGATGGCATACGTTTGGAAACGATAGAAACGTAGCCTTTTCTCCATAGTCTCCATAGTATTTAGTCGTTGACTATGACCTCAAACAATAGGCATTTCGGCGATTGCTCTTTGACTGCACTTTTGCTCTCTTCTTGTTTTTCCGCTTCATTTTGCCGGATCTCTGTCTCAACTCAATCACGTCAGCGCTATTGTCAGCCCCAACACAATTCAGTGCTCACATAAACAACAAATTCAATTCTTTAATAAAACTATAATTTAGCATAGTCTAGCATAGACTCTAGCAAGATCTAACCTCTAATATCTCTTATATAAAATCACTCAAAATCTAATCAATTCTTCCATTTATTGGACTTCTTTTCACACAATTTGGAAAATTTTTCAAAGTTTTTTGCTAAACATTAGGTTTGAATGAAAGTCATAATAATAATATATAATTTGCTTGATAATTTTAAATTTACTATAATGAAAAATAAAATGAACTCCAAATTTATTGGTTGTCCACTCTCTTCATTGATTAGTTGTTGAGAAAATGTGTCTCTTTTTAAATTCAAATCTATAAACCATTTTCTCGATATGTGTAATGCGTTTCAGTGTTTTTATAAGCGATTATTTTAGATAAACAACAAAATCGATCCACGATTTGAATCACAGTTTTGAAAATATACTGAAATAGAGTTAAGAATATATTTTAGGCAACACTTAAGCACTTGAGGTGATAGTGATTAGGATATTCTAAATTTGACTAGATCATCCATTGAAGAGCTTTTATCAATCAAAACAATAAAACAATGGAAAAGGTTTTCCAAAGGATTTCTTGAGTCTAAAATGAAAAAAATTCTTGTGTTTAATGGAATTCTTTTAGATCTGACATCAGATCAAAGTATAGACATTAATATATTTAAAACTTGAGACTCATTCCGAAACTGTGAACTCAAGTATTAAAGTAAAGAATTTTATCGAATTATTTTTTGCTCAAATATTCAGACAAATGCAATACATTTTAGAGTCTTTTCATGTCTACCAAAAGCATTGATATCGTAAGTAAAGTCAATATTTTGTTTGAAAAAAAGGAGAAAAATGAGAAACAAAAACCCACAGAAAAAAAGTGCGCAAAAAATCTAACGTTTAGTCGAAGAGACATCTCTTTTCTATTGTTTGTCAGACAATGGATTCATTCCATACATACAAAGCATAAACTTGTAATCAATACTTAACTCAATAAAACGGAGACAATTGTTTATTTGACTTACATTATGGTCACTGACATAATCATAATCAACATCAGTATTAGACTGAAAAAAGACAAAAAACAATTCCATTTCGTGAGAATAGACGCATAAAACTTACATATCATTCAATCGAAAGGAAAGACATTAATTTTTTTCCTTCACTTAATTTATCGGTGAATTAAAGCACAGGAAAAATGAATCCTTAGATAATTATTGACTCTCTTATCGAAAATTGTTTTGAAAAGAATCACAAAAAGTTTATAATTTAATAAAAGTATTGTATATATTAGACACGAATTTAAAGTTATAATCATTTTTTGTGACAAATTTGTTGATTAATTTGTTTCAAATATTATTCAGTCTCTAAATTATGAAAATAATGAAATCATATAATAATTATCATTAATTAGAAAATATTAAAAGTATTAATGGTATGCCTCTGGTTTAGATTATTGACATTCATTTGCAGAATATTCTCACAAATTGTGTTTCTATTCAAAGGAATTTTATTTTATTAAAGATTATGAAATTTCCACTAATTCTGACTAATTTTCAAAATTAATTCCTAATAATAAATAATAAAATGCTATCAAATTATTTAAAAGAATTCCAAAAATTAATTATATCTTCAATGAATAAAATTTATAAAAAACATATTTTGTGTCAATAATTTTAAAGTTTAAATAATTGATTACTTTTAATAAATGATTAAAACAGAGTTTATATAACCATATCTATAGAAAGGCATTAGTATTTCATCGAAGATCTAATGAAGATAACAGTTATCCATAAAGTTATGTGTTTTGTGCTGACATTATTATCATCTCTTTGTCAGAGTCTGGCACTACTATACTGTCTATACTAATCCAGTGGCAGTATTGTAGTAATGGTGAAAATACTATTGTATGCCATTATATCTGACATTTGTGATTGCAGAGCACGCACTCTATCATTGGTGTAATTATCTCATAACGAGCTTTCGAGTCAACTTTCATGCATTACTGGCTTTGATTAGTCCTTAGTTTAGACCAATTAAAGTAAATAAATTTTTTTCTCATTAAATTAGTTTTAAAAATATACGTCTTTTGATTAAGTTATGTCTTTATATAAAAATAAATGCCATTATTGTTATTAAAGACCAAAAACATTATATAATTTTTATTAGAAATTGAATTATTCTTTACTTTGAAAGCATTGTTTGTCGACAAAAGCTTTTCTTTAATACAATTTTCTCAAACTTTCAAAGAATTGATTTTTGAAATAATTACGAATTCTTCCTGAGTGTGTCGTTCTTGTGTCCAATGATTGAATCCAATTGAACTTAATTATAGTTGTGAGGAGTTGTGAAAAGTAGTGGTGTGTTTGCACTCAAATTTGGCATCAGTTCAGACCTGCTCTAAATGTGTGCACAAGTGTTGCAACAGATAAGTGTCTGCAGTCGTCTCATATGGCTGTGGACCGTAAGAGATCGACCCGAAGAAGTTTACGTCATCGACAGGCTATCGGTTCTGAAGAAGGAAGACGTCAACCGATTTCAAAAGCATCTAGGTGCAAAACTTGTTGCAGAAAATTTCTCGCTTTTCTTGTGTCAAACGTAGGTCTTTGTGTACTCGTCGTCGCCTATTCAGTCGGCGGTGCTTTTATGTTCAGAGCCATTGAGGCACCCTTTGAGGTCCAGACCACACAACAGGTCAATGAACTCAGGAATAAGACTATTCATCAGTTGTGGAATATAAGTATGACTTCTATTTGTGATTATTTTAAAGACTACACTATTGTCTTCATTAATGCGAAAATGTGTTGATTTGTTTCTTATCTGATTCTGTGCTTCACTTATAGCCTACAACAACAACATTCTCTACTATAGACAATGGAAGCAATCAATTGTCGAAGAGATTAGACAATTCCAAACAAAACTTCTCGAAGCCATCAAAGACGGCTATGAAGGACAACAGGATACCGGTCAGGAACAGTGGTCTTTTTCTGGTGCATTTCTTTTCAGTCTGACTGTCATTTCCACAATCGGTAAGTTTTTAATTAATGTTATCCTAAAAATATCACTCTTTTGTTCATTAATCGATTCGCAAATAATATAAGTTTTTTGTCAAAATAATCGACAATAAAAGTAATAAAAGTTTTACTGGAATCGAGTGCTTCTCTATCTCTAGTGTTGTTCAGACAAATCAAGACTTTGTTGTCAACGAAGAATTAATTATGTTTTAGTTCGACAAAAAAAAGTTACGTTACGTTAAAGCAAATGATTCATTGCTGTGAACACGACTATAGCTCTCTGTTGTTCACAATTACGATCCAATACTACCAAAAGTATTAAATGTTATTCAAACCGATTACAAAACAAACAGAATCGCATTCTTTCTCTTATATTAGACGACAAACTTCGACAATAAATTAATGCCTTAATTAAAGTCACATTATTTATCATTTTGTAAAAACAATGAAATAAAATCCGATTCAATCGAGAATTAATAGAAATTTAAGATAAAATTAATTATAACACAATTTTCTTTCAGATAATTCTATTTTAATGTCTTCAGAGGAAACCTTTTATGAGAATAGTTTAAGTTTAGCCAAATTCTAAGAAACTTTGTCTTAAAAGACAAGAAATGTTTAAAATTTTAAATATATTTTATTTAAAAGAGATAAGAGTGAAGATAATGTGAGGCAAATGTATACGAAAACTGTCATCAAATCTATATTTTAGTGATGAATATCGTTATAATGCGTCAAATCTTGAGAAGTAATTCACTAACGAACAGAACATTTGATTTTTTTAAATCAAAGTTTGAATCTTTAAAACTTAAAAATTGAATATTTTGTTGAAAAATTGTATTTAATATATTTGTTGGCGAAAGACATCGAATGACATCGAAAGCCATGTATTCAATGTTTCGGTGTTTCTATTGATTATTATTAAGATTCGAGTGAAACAATTGTATGCATGCAGTGAGTGTTGGATCCGATATACTCGAGTTCACTTTCAACACTTATTGGAATAGTTCCAAATGGATTCATATCTGTATCTTTTTCTTAAGTTTAAAGTATATATTATATGCGATACTTTATATAAGCCTTATTCTTATGATCGCCATATTGACTATGTTTTGAGTTCTGGCATCACTGCCAGTGCACTCTCTGCTGGAGCTCTACTTTATATCCATTGTCAATATAAAAAGATTGGCAGCACAGATATCAAGCCATACCAAAAGCCCAACTTCTCAAATAACATAAAAGTTAAGAACATTTTTCAATCGATCAAATGTTATGACATAACTATTGGCACTGAATTTCCAAAATATTGTCGAACAGGACATACATTGACATACATTCTATGATTATTCAATTGAATCAAATGTAGATTTTTTGTTAAAAGTTATTCATTGGACCGAATGTAGTGACGAATAGTTGACTAAATCTGTGAAAACATTTATTAAATATATCTACGATTAGCCCCTAATTTCTGTTAAATTCATTTTATGAGTAATTTTTTTGTGAAAAATTAGTGATTTTTTGCGAATTTGTGATCGTTTTTCATTGCTATTTATCAGAGATTGCAATAAATAATTTGGTTTCTCTTCAGTAATAAAGAGATTAAATGAAAACAATTCGAAAGGACTTAAAGTTGGTGTAAATAAAAAGAATAAAAGACTGAAAACAAAACGAAAGTATTTTCGAGTCAATGAATTCTTCTTTAATTGAATTGTATTCTCCATTTGTTTGGAATCTGTTCGAGTATTTGGAAGACTATCCAATTTGTAGCGACTCTTTTCCCAAAATATTTTCATTCCAATTATATTTATAATTATAGACAAAAGACAAGAATTTAGTTTATATTCTTTACATTTTCCAAATGTAAGGCACAGAATGTCAGTCAGAATTTCTTTTTTTTATTTGAGTGATTCACTAATTTTTATCTGACTTCAAATCTCTGGGAATATAATTGAGAAGAAGAGGAAGAATGCGCTGTAAATTGCATTTTGATTATAAAGACTACAAAAATATTGAAAATTTTGTTGGAATAAACAGAAATTGAATTTAAAATTCATTCAAATCTATGGGTAATCGCCGTTTGAATCACTTAAATAAAAGAAACAATAATTTGATAAAAAGGTTTTAGTTTCAGACAAGAAGTGATCAAAAATATTCATTTGAGCGAAATATAAATAATTTGAAAATCTTTTTCTTTTGAGTCACTTATTTTCACAGCTGTTCCCATTTGTTTTAAATAAACCAGGACTATTTTTAAACTTATTCTCTTAGTTAGTCTTATTCATAGATTCAAAGCATAATTAACTCTTTATTATTCGAAAATAGAAAAATCAATAATTAATTATAAATATTTGCCTTTTATTTGAAGATAAGCCGAACGCTAAATGACTTCACTCTTATTTGAAACCAATATTTTCTTAACACTCGAGTCGATTGTCTTTTAGCCTTAAATCGAAGATCAGCACAATTTAGTGAAGAAAATCAGCTTAAAATATGTTTACTCACTTATAAATAGTTTGATTCATACAAATAATGAGAAAAACCAAAATTCAGCTAAAATTCTCGACGAATACTATTTTGTTGACTTTTGTTGACTTTGGGTACAAATATTTTATACTAAAAAAATTTAAAATTATTTTTTAGAGAAACCATAACTGTTTTGCGATATATATATATTCTGTGCACAAAAAATAAGAGATAATTGTTTGCAATTCTTAGGCATAAAACCAGAAGTTATGCCATAATCTTAAAATCAAAACAAATATCAAATGAAGTAAAGTTTGTGTGAATTGAATTAAAATTTTATCGAATATCAGAATATTTTATTTTTCGTCAGTAATTTAAATCTCATTTACGCTCCAAAAGAAAAGTAGTTTTTCTTATCAAAAGTGTGACTCAACACTAAATTGAATCAAAATATTGCGTTTGCATTAATACGAGCATAAAATGTGATTTAAGCCAATATTATATTTCGTTCACATTATTCTTCAAGAATATAATCTAATATAATATTTTGCATTAAAGTCACGTCTATTATTCATAAAATATATTTCAGAATAAATTAAACTTTAAATCAATCGCTTTTTGATCTCTAAAGGCTTGACTGTAAACCAGTCAAATTTATTTTATATAAGTATATCCAATATTTTCAAAGAAACAAAAATATTTTAACACAAGAAATATATTTCTACTTTCAATTCACAAAATCTCCTTATTTTTAATCAATAAATATATAAAACCATTTCTTTTATCCAAATCAGTACACAATTGTAACTATTCTATGGCTCTCATCAATTGAATCTTATGGCTAACCATTAAATCTTTCAAAGATCTTAGAGTTTATCACAAAAATAGTAGAAAATCTTATTTAAAATACTTTTATATAATCAGAATTTCGATTATTTGAAATTGTTTAGCTCCAGGCAATTTAAAATCTGAAAAAATGCAAATTATGGCTTTTTTCAGTTTTTAACCTTTTATACCATTTTTGCCGAATTACAAACTTTTTTAATCATTTATTGTTAAAAAGAAAAAAATGACTGAAAAAAGCAATTTTTGGGTAAAAATAGTTTTGAAGCCTCACAGAAATCTAATATATAACGCTTTTTTGTTTTAAATGTTGGAACACATTTCTCTGATTTATGAGATAATAATTTTATTATTCGAAGTGTATTATCAGTTAAACACTGTTTGGTCTCTTCGTATTACACTTTTGGCTAAAATTTATTGAATTTTCGATATATTTTATTATAAAAAGGGATAATCGTTCAAATATTTGAAGGATATTCCCCTCTAATTACACTTATATAACACTTCTTTTAGTCTCTTCTCAAACCAAATATTTTAAATTTGTATTAAAAGTTCAAAAATTCCAAAAATGCCGACAAATGTTAAAATAAGCAAATTTGGCTCAATTACCAAATGAAAAATAATGCAATTTATAAACTAAAAGTGGTATCAAAAAAATATTAAAAAGTGGGTTAACTTAATGTTAACTAAATGTTAACTTTTTTAATAAAATTAATCGAATTTGTATTTCTATTAATGATATGAATCTCTTGAATGTATTTAAACCAAAAAAGTGTTAAATTTCAGGAGAATTTGCTGAAAACATAATATTTTATGAGTCGCTAATAATTATTCATTTTAAGGCTCTAATTGTTAATAAAAATAATATTTTAAATTTTTTTTGTACGTCGTCTGACATCTCCTAATTATTATTAAATGGATAAACGTATAAACGCTTTAATTTTTATTCTAAAAATCTCTTCTATTCTGAAAATGAGAGTCAGATTTCATGTTTGGTATTTAATTATTTTTTAATGACGTTATTTCCCATATATTTTTCTTTATTAAAAATTCAAAACTTATTATATTCTCAGTTGAATTAGAGAAAAATGTGAGCAAATAGTGATTTTGGCTGAAAATATTCATTCGCTAATGGATTTTGGAGTGTATTCTCCAAATTTTCAGATTTGAGTCACAAAAGAATTGCAAATCTCTTCTCCTTTTCTCCCAATTGACTTATGTTTAAATAAGTTTTGAGAGAAAACCAAATCTGTTTTATCAGTTTTTTTTATATAAAAGTCTGAATAAAATATTTTTTATTTAACGCATTCTTACAATAGTTTTGATTTGTTTGAAGCGATAATTAGTTTTTTTCTTTAATCAATGGATGAGTTTAAATCATTTATTATAAGAAACTATAACTAAATCAGTGGTTATATAAAGAGTGTTATAACTTTTAAGTGATAACAAGAAATGACTTTCATTTAAAAGCTATTTATTTCTTATAGTTTTGATTTTGCATTGAAAGAGCAAGATAATCAAAATTTTCAGTTATCACACAATGATTTATTAAGTTATAAATAAATAATTGATGAGAAAAGGTGTCACACATTTTCCTTTTCTGTAAGTAATTCATTGAATGACCGCTTCTATCGATTTTTAAATGCTTGGAATTAGTGTTCAAAAGTGAATTTGTTGTCATTCTTTCAATATTTATAAAATGAGAACTCAATTATTAATTTATTTAATATTTAATTTATGAGAACTTAAACGTCGAGCAAAGTTTTGTGTCATTGGATTAAAATATTGAGAATAATATAGTCATAACGATTGCATAGAAAACAAACATTTTGTTTGCTTTCATTTCAGGACATTTGAGGTAATGTCTGGAGAGATGACATCGATTCGAATCTTGTCTTTCTTTGGCTGAGTATGAATGGCCTCTCCATCAGAAACTACATTACTTTATGTGTATTCGGTTATTATCCTAATATTAGTTATAGTAATTTGTCTGAACAAACTCTATACAAACTGAAGAGTTTTTTCAACAGTTTGTAGTGAAAACAGACTCAACACTCGAGAGACCTGATTCTCATCACAAACATTACATAATGTTTTCTTTTTTTTTGCTAACATTTAAATGCAGACCTTTTTTGTGACTTAATTTTTTTTCTTGTAATAAATAACCAGAAAAAAGAGTAAATTTGTTTAAATTATAGTTTTGGAGATTCTTTTATTCTTTTTTTTTCATTTGATTTTATTTAATATAAAGTTTTATATACATGTATTATGTCATTTGAAAACGAATGGCTTTTAAGAAAGTTTATTAACAAATTATTTGGAATTTTACTCAATATTAGCAAAACTGATGTAAAGACCGAATAACGAGAAGTTAGTACAGAAATAGCGCCAAACTATGAATTCATATGAAAGTCGGTCTAATCAAAGAATGAATTTCATATCATCCGTATATTATATATATATATATTTCATTTGTATATTTGAGAGCTTTAGTGAAAAGATAGCATTAAGTCTTGTAAGTTACAACTAGTGATGGGTTGAATCTCGAGAGACTCGAGTCTCGATCGGGAATTAGTTCTCCCGATGACGAACGGATAGATTCAAGAGTCTCGAACGAGTCTCCAATTATTCAAAATATTTGTAACTTATGAACAGAAATAATATTAAATTAATTGTTATAATAAATTATTCTTTAAATATATTCTAAAATAATATATTAAAAACAAAATAAATTTAATAAATATTTGCCTTTAATTTAATATTTAAAAAAAGTGATGCATTTTCTGTTCTCATTTTGATTTTAATTAATTCTAAAATAACTTCTATTTTAGAATAATTTATTTATTTATTTATTTATTTAAACCAATATTTTTGAGATTCGAGTCTACTCTCTATCGGGAAATTCTCATCGGGAATTGGGAACTGATTTTGGTCTATAGATCCAACTCTAGTTATATAACTCAATACAGTTGGGAAACGATATTGAATGTACTGAACTTTCAGTCAATTCCAAACATAAGTCAAATTTTATTAGATTTAATACTAAATATTTTCACTTTAAGGACTCCCCAAACTAATGACCATTAGATCTAAAATTCATTTTAAAGTCATTGACCATTACTTTCATCAAAATAATTCCTAATACTATTCTGAACGCATTTTACAATTCTAAGGCTTATAAAAAACGTAACCAATATTTTAGAAATTAATAAAATTTTGTATTAGAAATGGAAATCTCTAGTATTGTCTCATTTACTAAAAGATAGTTTCGGAAAGTTTCAAAAAAACTTCCTTTTGTGAGAATTTTTAAAAAATAGTTTTTTTTTCTGAAATATTAGTTATTTTTATTTTATTATTTAGAAGAATGTATTAAATGAGAGATTTATATGTTTAGATTTATATAATAGAATTATGAAAAACACGGCTTATTTTTGATAGTATTTTTGACATGCTTATTTTTATAATTTTTCAAAATTTGAAGACAAATTTTATTTATATTTAATTAAATCATAACCCTCCTAGGGAAAATGTCTAGAAAATTTTGAGAATAATTCTCCTTGAACAATCTTATCTCTAACAAATCATTTGATTTAAGACTCGACACATGTATCCAAAGTTTCTCAAAAAATAAAGTTTTTATGGGCGGACTGTTGTCTGTCAGACAACGATAGCATTACTTTTCATTCTCTCTTCAGTTATAAATCTTTTAACACAAGTCTTAATTTTAAGCTATTTTTAAGAAACTAAAAGTTATCAAGATTATTTACAATAAAAAGTTCATTTTTAATTTATCGTGGAAATCAGTAATAAACAGAGATTATAAAATATAGTTAATAATTAATTAAAATACAAGATTTTGCAACTTATTTATGCTTAACTTGTAAAAAATCATGTATTAAAATTAAATTGGTCATTTAAATTTAAGCATAACTTTTGGTAATAAAACATAAACGAGGTTTTATTGAGTCATAATTTGATTAATATTTTATTGTAATAAAGTATTATTTGAACCAAAACTCAAAAGCAAAATCCCTTCCCATAAATGTAAACAACTATCAATAATAATTATTTGAAGCAAACTTTAAAAATTAGTTCTATTGTTAATTTGTTTCAAATTTATTAGGTATCAATTATTTTATTAAATAAAATCTATTAAGAAGTTCTTAAATAAAAATTATAATAAAATTATAATTTATTAAAATATGAATTATTTGTTTAATTATAAAATTCTAAATAATTTAATTAAAATATAATAACAGAGAATATATCGAATTAATATAGAAGTCATTCAAATATTATTAAAAGTAGATATTTTTAACTTTAAAACTAATTATTTGATTAATAAAAAAGTAGTAAATTTAATAAATTTTCGTTAAACTATTAGTTCATAGAATTAATTATTTTATTAGTTTTAAGAGTAATTCAATAATTTTAATCTAAAATTCAAAACAATTGGAGATTAAAAATTATTGGTTTATTCTATATTATAGTCTATAGTTTTAAAAATAAGAAAACACTTATTTCTATACATTTTATTTATTTTAAAATTAAAACGAGAATATAGTGAATGACTTTTTTTGTCGATGACTTTTAAAAATAGTCGAAGAGCTGAGCCTTTCTTCACGTAATTGTTTTAGTTTAGAGCGAAACCAAATTAAAGTCTTTATGCCATCAGTTTATTAATAGATTAGTTGCAGAATTGTGTTAAAGTTGTTCTGTATTTGTGCTGATCTTAACTTTTATGTCTGTTATTTGAATGCATTTTATTACTGCAAAGAAAGCGACGATTTTCTTCTTTTGATCGCTTTTGATGTTTATGTTAAGTCTCTTTGTTTATTAGACACTTAACTGAATACCACTAAAAAACAATATTTTCGTTTCCCATCAAATATTTTTTCTAAACTCATTATACTTATCATAAAATTCCGGTTTTTAATTATGACTCAAATTTGTTATTCCTGTGGGTTCTTATATTGAAAAGTTGATTGTTCTAATAAGTCTAATAAGTCTAATCAGTCTAATAAGTTCTTTATATTAATTCTTATACAAAATTCTGTATAAATTAAATATTAAATATAATTACTTTTAATTAATAAATTGATATAAAACGCAAATAAATTTGTTCTCTGGTTTTAGGCTATGGAAACATAAGTCCGCGAACTGAAAAGGGAAAAATAATGACAATATTGTACGCGATTTTTGGCATTCCATTGATATTACTTTATATCGCAAATATCGGCGACATTTTGGCCAAATCTTTTCGTCACGTTTACGGGGGGTTATGTTCGTGCAAATCCGATTCACGTGATCGGAAACAGAAACCTCAAAACAGATCCATTAGATATGGTCTTCACAGAAGTGTTTCCTCAGTCACACCCACTTCACAACAGAGAGTTCCGGTACAGCCGACCCTTTCTCTTCCCACTTCCCCACTGTCTATTCAAAACCGACCGTTTCCTGGAATATTAAACCAAACAAGGTAATTTAAGTCAATTGTATTGGGAATTTCACTTAATTTCTCTGCAAATTTAAAGTTCATCGACAACTCCAACAATAGACCAAACTTTTAATAGGGATAACATAAATCTGTTCCAAAGACAACAAAATAGAGATTTATCTGAAATGGATTCGAGTGAACCCGCTTTCAATTTTGATGTTATGAATCACTCGCGAACCAAAGAATCGACTCGAGTTCACGTTCCCATTACTCTATGTTTGGTCATATTAACCAGTTATGTATGCGGTGGTGGCGCTCTCTTTTCCATTTGGGAGGGCTGGGGATTCCTCGATGGCGCCTACTTTTGTTTCGTTACTCTCAGTAAAATCATATTATTTGATATAACAGTGAATAATAGCTGTAATTTTGTCACAAATTTAGGCACAATTGGTTTCGGAGACTTAGTTCCCGGCGCTGGAGTTGTTGGCAGCAAAGGATCTCAACAAAAACTAGTGATTTGCAGTCTATATCTTTTAGCCGGTATTCTATTCTATACTATTCTATTCTATTTTATTGATTGTATCCAAAACTTAAGACATTTAAAGTAAAATTTTGTTTCATTTCTTATAATTATATTTTATATATAAAATGTGCGAAAGGATTGGCATTACTTGCGATGTGCTTTAATTTAATGCAAGAAGAAGTTATACACAAAATTAGGAGTTGTGGGCGAAGAATAGGTATTATTAGAGACAACAAAGAAGAAGAAGACGGCGACGACTTTGACATGTCTTGAACTCAATAATTTTCATTTAATAAGAAAAGGAGTCTTCGGATAAGGTTTTCTAATTTTCTGAATGAATGAACATTTGGAAGCATTTATAAGACTACGAAGAAGTGAAGAGTGAGTTGGAGTGAAGAGGAGTGAGGAGTGTTGTGATGCGGCATAACTTTATTTAACTCACATCACATTTAAAAGTATCACAAATTGTTTTCTCGTTCTCTAATCGAAAGCGAATGAAGAGATATAAAACATATAATCAATGAAAGAGTCGATGAATTGGTTTATGAAAGGGTCTATCGGTTCGTTTGACTGTTATAAAGATGACCCTCAGAGACTGGAATGGCCTTATGGCCCAAAGTGGTCACCAGTGGCCTATATCTCGTCCATACTTTTATAGATTTACTTCAATAATAAGACGTCTCACATCTGTCAGACAAAGTGAAGAAAGTGTTAATAAATGGCTTCAAAACAACAGTTCAAAAGAATAAACAGAAATACAAAACAATGTATCAAAACCTGAATAATCTAAAGGCTGTGCCGACACTCAGTAGCCATCGATTCATAGATAGCTATTCGATCAGAACTTAATTTTGATAAATACGATTGCAATGAACGATACTCTTCGGACATCTATTAGTGAGATTGTGGTACGAGTGGTAAAGAGTGGTAAAGAGTGGTAACGAATGGTAACGAGTGGTGAGAAGAGCGACAATATTTCAAACACAAACAAAAGTCCAATTGTTATCCACGTCTTACAACTCTAACAAATGGCAACTCTTTTATTATTACTATAAGAACTGAACAAAAAAATATTGATTCGAACTTTTCTTTCTTATGAAATCACTTTTTTAATGTTGAGCTCAAAAATTGTTACGTTTTGTTAAAACAAACCATTGATTCAAACATTTGATAAAAATATTTTTTAATTTTTTCTTTATTTAAAAAAAATAAATTCCATGTCTTCAGACTCTTTTTGATATCTCTTTTAAGATTTAGCGCTATTTTTAATATTTCAAAGAATGTTGTCTTAAGTTCTTTAGAGACAAAGGAAATGGTCTTCGAAACTAAATTAACAATGAATTCAAAGCTAATCTCATTGAGGATCGAAAGTAATTTAGGCTCAAATTCAGAATATATTGTTTTGCTCTAAACGTGAGAAAACACTGAAAGTAAAAAAAAGTCAAATGATTTGATGTTAAGCCTTCAAACATATAAAAGATTGTTATTTATATTTGAGTTTATTTGAGTTAAGGAATTTCCAAACCATTTATACAGAAATTTATTTAAACAAATTTTTGAAGAATTGTTGTTTTGAATAGTTTTATATAAAATCCTTTATTATTATTCGAGTTTTTACTTTTAGTGGTATAAATGCCTTTAAGATATGGATTTCCAGTGATGTCCATTCCTTTCGATGATAACATGAAAAATAGTTTTTAGGTCTAATATTTTTTGAGAATCTTTTATAAAATGATTGAAAATAGTTTCTATTTTTTTGTACTAAATTTGTACTCAAGAAGTGATACTAAAAAATAGTAAAACTTTTAAATATTATAAATAAGAAAGTTTGACCTTTGAACTCAAATTTTTCATCATTACTTTTTTTTGCAAAATTTCTATCAAAATAATGATTTTACTTTTTTATGAATTTCTGTAAAATTTTAGTAAATTAAAGTAATTATGAATATTATTGAGAGGCACCCCTTACCATCCCTTACCACCTCTTACCACTCCTTACCACCCCTTATGCATCCCAAGGACTATACATTTGAATATTTGACAAAATTCATGGAATATATTTGGTTTACGAAGAAATTCAAATGAAAACTAAGAGAAGCCATAAAAGAAATGTTTTGGTTGTGTCTAAAATTTTTTTGAATAATGTGTTCAGCAGTGAAACATCATTTGGGGATCAATTCATTTCCCACTTCTGACAACTATTTTTGGACAACAGATGCAATGGAAAACTGATACCCATTTATCATTAATACTAGACTCATGTTATTAACTAGCTAAAATCCTTCAGATATTTCTATTCTATACTCATAGATTACATATACGTTTTTATATTTCAAATAAATGTCTATAATAAATAAAAGGAAGTAGCATGGTAATATGGTTGGTCGCTTTTATCAGAATATTTAATTAATTTTAATATTTTTCTTATTTTATAGATTTTTATAGACTCAATATATTCCTAATTCTGGGAAAATTGTCTGACTTTCTCTATTGAAAGCAGTATTTGAATCTCATTTCAATTCATTTTCTTCAAAATCTTTGAATGTTTTTCTATGAATTGAAAAAAGAAATTCTTTTATATTCAATAAATAAATGAACGAAAAATTCAGTACAAATAGAAAAGTTTTTTCAAATTTTCATTATTTTTCATTTATTGAATAAAATGTTCGGTTTATATAATTATGATTTATTATAGCTATTTAGTTGTGATCTTCTGCTAAAGCACTGGTAATATTGAGCTCTGGTCGGCACTAATTCTGAACACGTCATGGAATAAATGTTGATATATTGAGATTGCATTATGAGATTCACTACATTTATAAATATAATATTTTTTCAATTTCTTCACAAAATGATTGTAAACGATATTAAGATGAATGAAATGATAAGCACTTAGTCTCACATTTTTATACTCTTTATAAAAGACCGCAATTGTTAACAAACTTTCAAATCTAATGACCGCTAATTCTATCAAAGATAAGAAGTCTTTTATTTCAATAGATTTCAAAACAAGTTTTATAAAAACCCTAAAAATAAAGAATTTTCTGTAAAATTCAGTTCGAAAGTCATTTTATTTTCAATCATAAGAGTATTAATCGATCGAATGACAGTCCTTTCAATACATTATATTTTATATCATTGATCGCAGGGAATCAGTTTTGGAATCATTTATGCTTTTGAGTAAATTTTTAATTAATGTTAAATTTTTGCAAGTTTATAGTCATTCTATGATGTCATTAATAACAAATAATTGGCTTGGTAAATTTCAAAAGTTCAAATGAGTAAAGAAACCATTAGATATAGTTTAAGATATGAGTATATCGTCGGATACAACTGTCTATGGAATCATAAAAATGTTCATAGATAAGATCATTTACATATTTAATTTTACTAAAGTTAAAATATTTTAACTTGATAAATTTCACAAATTTTCATAAGAATAACTTATACAAAAAGATATGTGATAATAATATGTATTTGTTTATTTTCTCCTAATTTATGATACATTAATTTTAAATGGATTGAAAACTAATAAAATAATGTTTACTAAATGAGAGCTTATTTTAAAAATAACTTTATTTTGATATTAATTTAAAGGGTTTAAAGGGTTTAAGCAAAATATAAATGAATATTATATACACATCTGTTTATTAAAATGAGTTCATTGAAGAGAAACAATATTTTCAGAATAACTAATCAATTATTTTCCCCACATTTCTAGAGAACACCTATTTATAAGTCATTTGAATTCAATAGTTAGCTCTGCTTTAACCCTCTCTGAAGACCGTCTAATGAATTGAAATGTTTTGAAGACAAAGTTGTTATACAAGAGTTTCGTTGCAAAACACTCACCAATTCTTTTATTATATAAAACTCTTATATTTCTTGTGTTTCAAAATTGATAAAATATTTGTAACAATTATTAATAAATATAGTCTTTCAAAATTATAACAGTTTTATTATCCATATATTTATCAAAATATGGGAAACCATAACTAAACATGGTTATATTAAGGTTTCATAAAATTCTGTTAATACAAAATATCTGCTCATTTCAACTGTATTTATCAGATAAAGTTTAAAATTAAATTTTTGTCTCATCATTAATAATTTCAAAAAAACTATTATTCTTGTAAAGTAAAGTATCATGGTAATCATAAAAACACTGAAAAATTACGGAATTAAGTTAAGTACAGAATTTAGGAAATTAAGAGACTCTAAAGAACTCTTATGTAAAATAAATCTTCTCTTAAATTATTTGTTATAATTTTCTAATATATTTCTATGAATGAAATCGGTTTAACTTTCATGGATTTTATTATTTGACTTATATATAGAGTGATCCTATGATAGATTTTTTGTCAATTCTTGTCTTTTTTATATATATTTTGTGTTAAATTTTTTTTATAAAATAAATATTCTTCTGAAACACCACTTTTCGATTTTGAGCTAATTTAAGATTCTAAGAGAGTATATCCCCAGATCTGTGGTTCATCCCATGTTATAAATATAGGGATAATAAATATAAATAATGGCATTCATTTAAAATTGATTATAAAATTTAAAGCAAAATATTAGTCACAAAAAAAGTCATTTATTAGTCACAACATTTTTAAATTTTTCCATAAAAGAGAGGGTTTTTTAATTTAAAATATGGTAATAATAAAAAAATATTACTATTATTTTTAGTTAGAGAATATTATTTAATCTAGTATAAAACTGTTCAAAAAACTCAAATTTGCAATCTAGCACAAATTAACTACGATATAAATTAATCCAATTCTTAAATTGAATTTTCGTTTTTCAAATAATAAGTTTTGGTTTAGTGAACAACGAATTGGATAATAATTGATAGAAGTTTTTCATAACATTGAAAGCAATTTATCTGAAGTTTTTCTTAGAATCAGATATAAGAAAATATCAAATATTATTAATGTATTATTAAATTTATATCTATTGAAGAGAATCACAAATAGAATTGATTTTTGAGTCGTGTATCGAAAAGTCTGCCATCACTTCAAGTGGTCATCACTTCAGAAGAGAAAATTCAATACAATTCAAAGACATATTATGTTTACCATTTCAATGGCAAAATCGATACGTTTTTCAAAAGATTTGTTCTCTTTTTCATCAAAAATGTGTCTCTTTTTAAGAATTCAAAAATAAAGAATTTCTTTAGAATTCTGTTGTTTTATAGTATTTTATTTTGATATTCTTGTCATTTCAAAAATTGTAATGAACATGTCAATAGCTTAACTTGCACATAAATTCACTTATATATTTTGTCGAAAAACTTGGAAATGAAAAAAAAGACAAAAACCTTTTAAAAAGCTTTAAATATAACTTAATTTTTAAAATAATATGAATTAAAAAGTGCTGACATTAGATGTGTTGTCAAATTGAAACTAGGTACTAGTGACTAGTCAGTAGTTAAGGATTGAATGGTGGAAAAAGGAAGACGTAAGCCAAAAATTGATGCAATGCGTAGGAGTGGTATCGCTCTGACATTTATTTTTATAGAAGTTTTGCAGATGAAACCAATGAAACCATTGAAACCATTGTATGGCTTTAAGGCATAATAGAGTGGATCCAATTCCTAAATAAATTGAATTATTGCTTATAATATGTGATCTCATCGTTATTGTAATCGCTTTAAATCAGAGATTTGTTTGACTCAAAACTATTGTTTGTTTTAGAGTTGTTTAGCGATAATAAAACTTTTTATCGTTTTTCAAATCATTTGTCACTTTTTATTTATTTTTAAGCGATTCTTATTGTAAACGATGTCATCAATTAATTAAATGAAAAATATGACAAAAATCAAGAGAATTCCGGTCTTATATTGTCTTATAAATAATTTATTTATATAAAAGTTATCCCTTTATTGAAGGGATATCCGTTTGTGAACCACTCTTTTGGTTCGTCGCTAACAATATTATGACCAAAATTAATGTCTATTGTGTTTGTCATTAACAACAAATTAATCAAAACTATATACACATCAGAAGAGACTTTCTTTTGTCAATAATTATGATTTAATATAAATTTAACTGAATTTCATACAAAACTTCACATTTTATTCATTTATTAATTACTTATTGAATAAAATTTATTAGAAATTCCTTTCATATGAATATATATTGAATACAAAACTTGATTAACGATTAAATGTGTTTAACGGCAAATATACTGAAAAATATCTGTTTATGACTGTTTTGGTCAAACTTATTGATTATAGACATTAAAAGAAAATGTGCTCAGACTTAGCTCAACCTTAACTCTGTCTTATAGCCAGAATATATAAGGTTTAGTCATTAAACAACAGACTTAACGCCAATCCAATGATATTCGCATTTCTTTGGGACCACTTCTGTCTTAAACACACATCAGATAAAGTAATAATTTGAAACAGAAATAAAAAAGTGATTCACTTGTTTATATGATATCCATTGCGATAAAGGGGTTCAGTCAGTCAGTCCTTTACTACATTGGGTTTGACTAATGTTTGACTTGCATTAAGTAAACGAAAAAATGTGTCTTAAGTTACTTTAATATCAAACTTGTATTCATTTAATGTAACGAATGGTAAATATAGGGGCTCTCAAACTGAGTGCAAACCCATAATATTGATTGCCGTAACTGACAGCCACACAATCGGCCAAACCCTTGAGCTCTTCCAATATTAAGAACAAAGCATAAGAATAGTTGATATACCGTCACGTAATAAGACTCGACATTCAATTCAAACCCGGAATATCTCAGATTTAGTGATTCGATTGTCAAAACTCGACTCTTGGGTCAGACAGAGACAGACTTTTCACTTATATCTGTTTATTTGAATGTTTGCGAACCAAAACAGATGAGAAGCAAAACATCATTGAATTTAGAGCTCAAAAGTATTTTTCTATTAATGGTTATCACAATAAAGTGTTTCATTTGATGAGACAATTGTCGCTATAAAACAAACATTAATTAAATAAATGAAAGACTTAATTAAACCTCAAAAGTCAACGAATATATTAAAATCGATTTTCGATTCCAAATAACAAAAGAAGGCAATCAACGCATCCCTTTCCTCATCGATTGTTTTATATTTGATTCAATGCTTAACATTTGACCCAAATTTTTATTGAGAAAAACGTCAAAAATAGTAAATCTGTGTTCATACAAATTATAGTTTTTTTAAAGAAAAAGTGTATATTCTTTAACTAAATTTTATTGATTTGTCGGACGAAAAGCTGATCCGTAATTTCTAATAAAATGTGATTGAGTTAAACCAGAACTTGGATCAGAACAAATGATTGGGTATTGAAAGCTGTGCTAATCTCTGACATCAACTTATTTGTTAGTTGTGATGACCGCAAACATAGCGATACCATAAGACTTAACTTATATTTATTGCCTAACATTTTGCGTACTTTCAATAAACACAAACATTAAGACTTCAGTTTCTATCAGTTTTACATTTATGCAGTGCTTTTAAAATTCTATGTCCTATTTATTTCGCTAAACTTCCAGTTCATTCAATTTTGTGTTTTCACATTCGAGTCAAAATTGAATCTTACTTTTGTTCTCATTTTTATCGCAAGTATTTCAAAAAAAAATAATGAAATAATAATTAAGATTTTTTGAGAAATTCTTTTCATCGAATAAATCCTTTGAAGGGTTTGTTTCCATTGTTTTTCTGCTGAAATCGGAATTTTATGCTCCAAAACACTTATCCCTTAAATATTGTCGGATAGACTTTTGGTGGCAATAATTGGTTGTTGTGCTCTCTCTCTCTCTCTCTCTCTCTCTCTCTCTCTCTCTCTCTCTCTCTCTCTCTCTCTCTCTCTCTCATCAGATCCTCTTTGACTCTCACAATGAATCATGCTACTTTTTAATCAGAGAGAAGAATGACCTGACTTGCAGTAAATGTGATCGAAACAAACCAAAGGCAACCATATTAGAAGCCATGGCCTCATTCGCGCCATTAATCAAACGGACCCGCGAGTCGGCACAAGTCGGCAAAGTATGCACATTCCTCACAAGTTGTCTGATCGAAGCGACTCAACCTTTATATGAATGGTTGAGCTAAAGAGCAGTTCACAAATCAATAATACTCTACTTTATTGCTTCCATAATATAAACTTTGAATTCAAGTATTTTAATGTTAGACCTGTAATACCCAAAACGCGAATATCAATAATTCTATTTCTTTCAGTTCAGTCTTTTGAGAATTATTTGGATTTTAAATGAGAAAGAGTTGGATCGATAGGAGTTCTAATGAATTTCTAATTTAATTTTACAATTATATAACGAAACTCTACATAAATGCAAGTTTTGGGCAAAATCTAAAAGTTTTATAAAATGTGGAAATCATTTAAAATGAGGAGAAAATGTCATTTAATTTTGTCAGCATTTAGTCGAGTCTTTATGTTTTGAGTAATAACTGTAGTCTTAGTCTTAACCGTATTTGTGATACCCATTAATTCCATTTCCAGAAGCAGTTCATAAAAGTGAACACAAATGACAAATGGATTGCTTTTGTTCCGATTTAGTGACGAGAGAGTGACTTATTATTAATTTCATAGTTTGCCCACAATTATACTCTTTTACACTCTTTTACTTTAGATTCAAAAATATATGGATTACAAAAAGTTGTCACAAATGAATCCAATTATTAATTGTTATAAGAGTCAGCTTCTCATGAAAAAGGGCTCTAATATTTGCAATTAATATCAAAGTTATATAACTTTTGTGCGAAACAAAGTCGGTATTAGTCTTTAAAGATCTGTTCGCCTCTAATCCTATTTATTCGCAACATTTTCATTGGCGCCAGACTTTTGGTGTCACAATTGTTATATTGGTTTGAATGCATCGATTCATTTCCTGATATTAGGCCTTATATTAAATCCCCTTGGTTTCTTTTTGCAACAACTAATGGTAAATAACACAATACTTAATATCTAAGGCTTAACCTTTAAAGTCGTTTATCGTAATAACTATTTTAATATATATATATATATATATGTATTAGGAATATATATTCGTCGCTAAATATATGAAAATCTATTAAATCTCATTAAAATTTCAATCAATAAAAGGCTTTTTTTAATAAAATCTTAGAATTTGTATCAAACGGTGAGAAGTTGTGAATAATAAGTCTGTCATTAATTTCATTTAATATAATTTATTTAAAATTTATTTATTCTGTGCTTTTTATCCACTTTTTATCAGTTGAAATATCATACAATTCCCGTATTAAGGGATGGAATAACAAAATTTCAAATATTTTCCACAAAAAAAGAAAAAAAGGATTAGATTTCATGAAAATCAAAATCTTATTTCAAATGCAATCATTTATTGTCAATAAAAGCATACGATATATAAAAAGTGAATTTCAAAGAATCAAAATTATCGATCGATTTATTGAATGAAAATTTCAAAACAAATTGTGTCGAAATTGAGTGATATTTCAATGGCCTAAAACTTATATATATATTCACAATATTTTACTTCAATTGTTATTATGAAAGAAAAGATAATTTATTTATATTTCGTAAGTATTTCTGAAGTGAATGAACTCTAATTTTGATTCAAAAGCAAAACATTGAAATGAATGTGTTGTCAGAGAAGTGGTGATAATAGTGATGGCAATAGTGATGGCAATAGTGATGGAAATAGTGATGGCGATGAGCGCAACAACTGATGAGACGAATTATCATTCTTGTCAGGGGTTACTCCAGAAGGCTTTCTATTTGATTCAGATTCAAATGGTAGTGTATATATAGTTTATATATTGGGTTCGGTATAAAACGTGTGAAGACTGACAATGGAAGTGAATCTGCATATAAGCCGTCCAAATGTTGAGCCCAAACAACAAAAAGTAGTGCTGATATGAAAATTGTCGGCAGATTTCATAATGCGTTGGCAAACACTCCATTGTCTTTTGTGAGCAAATCCTCTGAATTTTTTCAGTGCACCACTCGTTTGATCCAAAGACGTGATGAGCGAATTGTTCTTCTCTTTGTTGGCAATCGATAATCGCAGAGCTTTACCGGAGAGCACACCAGACAGAGCACAGAGAAGAGCACATCCTAAGTGCGGAAATTGCTCTCTCAAGGATTATCAGTTAACCAACGTTTGCCTGCGTTTGTGCTCAGGAGACCAAACCATTAACATTTAGCACTGGTATAGTCATAAATGCAAAGAAATGCATCGCAATCTTTGAGAAGATATGCATCTGTGCTCAACCAATAACCCAATAATAGACAATATAAACATTGAAACACTTCTCAACAGATATTATGGCAAAACTTATTTTTATAACCCATCACAACCCAAAACTGATACACAAAACTCTCATTATATTCATATATTGCAATATTTTTTTATTATTGGTTACAATCGCTCTAATAATAATAGTTTGGCCACAAAACCAATTATCAAACCAATAAATCTGACAAAGAGTTCAGCTCAAAGAGTAAGTCTTAATTCGAGGCTCTCACTCCTGAGTCCTTTCCCATAGAATCTAACTTTTTTCTCATTAAAACTTTTTTCAGTTTAAGAAAACTATTTTATCCGACATTACTATAAGAGCTAAACATTCATCAATCATTCAAAATGAATTTACTCACAATTTAAACAACAGTAGACTTAGAAAAGAGATAAAAAAATGAAAATATGCGAACATTTTCTCTTTCTTGTGATAATAGCACTTAATTACCGAAGATATTAACCAATCAATAGTTATATGTTATCACAACTAAGAAATCATTTTCTTAATTATTGAAATTTTTTTTCAATTAAGTTAAATGTGTTTATAATTTTTGAATTATGTTTCACTCTTTAATTGAACAGAAAAATTACATTAAAATTTCTAATTAATTGAAAGCAAAGTTTTTGCCGAAATCTAATTAATTTAATTAGTTTTTAAATTGCCTTCACTTAAAACTGTCACTCATTTGGCTTTGAATCCGACAATCATTTGCATTAAAATGGCTTTTATTTTAATTTGCAAATTGTTTTCTAAAGAGACAAACATTTGTGTCATTTTTAATATTTATTCGCAATTCTTTTATCACTTTTGGCGGTCAACTTTCATATTAGTGAATGTGCTAGTGATTAGTGATTAGCTAGTTCAATTCAATTTAATCCGTCTCAAAATAATTTAATTAAAATCTTATAAATTTTGTATAACTATTGTAACCCTTTTTTTCAAGTTTAGGACTCAACCATTAAAGAGTCAAATAATTTGTTCAATTAGTTAAAACTTGTCATTTATTTAATTAAACCAAGATTCAAATAATTTTTGCTTAACTTTATTTTATTTAATCAAAATACATAAATAAATAGTAGAGGAGAAAGGACATTTTTGTATTTAAATAGAGTCAATAAGACATCATAAGCGGGAAATCCTATTTGAAAGTCCCTTAAAATATTCTCATAAGAATTGAGAGCTGTTTTGCGATAACAACTTTTAGAGAAAATAAAATATTTTTAACTCATTTTTCTTTGTTTTCATTCTCTGATGAAAGCTTTTATTGAACTCATTTTGAAAAAGTTCTCAATTTTTGAACCAAAAAACGATGTTTTCATTAGAAGAAAATAAATTTAAAACTTTTTGAAAATGAAATGAAGTTTTTAGCAAATTTAGTCAAATTGATCTAGTTTCTATATACTCTGACTGCGTACTACATACTACTTAGTACTTATTACTTACTATACTTACTATACTTACTAGATGCTACTATACTTTAGCAACAGATTTTTATCCATTATGTAAATGAATATTAAGAGAATTAGAGCTTAAAATTTTAGTCTTATATGAAATGAATGAAAGTAAGCAAAAGAGTGTTATGTAGTGATATGTTTCCCATTTGAATGAATGAGGATTTGGGAAACGGAACTCATATCTAATAAAATATTGATGTGTTTTTCAATCGTGAGAAATGAGTTCTCTCTTCTATTCAGCGATTCAATTGTGAAATGCATTTTTATTTTAGTTGGCCTGGCTCTTTTTGTGAACCCATTGTATTATACATGACTGGTGAGCACATCCACATCCATCTCCATTTATAGTCTTCACTTGAAACGATTTTGTGCTCCAATTTCCTCTTTTGATGAGTTCGCGCCTGTGCTCCTGATGCTGTGCTTCTGATGCTGTGCTTCTGGTGTTGTGCTCTCGAATGCATAAAAACCGAAGTTATACTAAAAGGACTGAGAAATGGGTTATTATTATGCATTCGACTCTTTTTTAGGTCCATTCAAATACAAGAATTTCCGCGTTTCAAATATAAAGTTATTTCATTGCATTTCAGACTATATTTCATGATTTATGTGTGGACTGACAGAAGCGGACATTTCTTAGTAATTCTGGCATTCAGTTTATGCCTCAATAAATTTTGGAGCCCTTTATTATTGGTCATAAACCACACAAATGAAACACTTTTTGCGCCACAATATCTTTGCTGTAATTGCGGTAATTCTACTCAATATTATTAACAATATTTTTGCCATCACTTAATACAACAAAAAGAACCTTGTTCTTTATTTTATGAACACTTTTTTTCTATGACTCTTCAATAGCTTTAAATTTAATGTTAACTATAGAAGTATTACTCTCTGAGGGAATGCCTCCAATGCCTCCATTGCCTCCAACATCCAAAAAATAGCATTAAATAAATGCAACGTCTCCTACAAACTGATGTATGGCTACAATTTAATTTTCTCAGTTCTGGAGAACCGGCACTGATATATATATATATACACAAAGTATAGAGTAGTGGTGCTCTTATACAGAATAAATAGCAGACAATGTATTTCATGTTTGAAATGTTAGTTATGCAACATTTCGACTAAATTCTCCATTTTCTGCACTCAATGAGATAACTGAACGCAATTCAAAAGAGTAAAAATGTTTGCAAATTATAATTCAGGTGCGAATCAAATCAGGCCTTTTCTTAGATATACTTTTGAATCACTGAATAAAATTTGTGGAAAACTTTCGCTGTTTTTCCTTATAAAACATTCCTTTAATGATTGCTTCAGAACTCAAGGAATGCATTATTTTTTCAATGATTGAGTCAAACATAAAAATAAGAAAAGATATGCCAACGAATCGACAGATTCTCGACTTCTTTTCAAATAGAAAATAGAAAAGAGTTTGAAAATTAGTTCACTTTTTTTGTCTTTTCTCTACTTTTTTTATTTTAGGAGATTTTTCACTTCAAAAGTCGACATTAAAATAATCCCCGAATGAATTCCGAAAACAGTTTAGCTTTTGTTTTATTGAGTCACTCTCTCCTCAAGAAATGAAATGTCCGGGGAATTAGTGTTGGGTCTGTCCAACATTTTTTACATACTGTGGCCTCACAAGTGTTCCGATGCCTTCAATGTTTCATCTGTCAAATATCGGCAAAGAAGGTGTTCCTCAAGGATTTATTCATTGCTTCGATTACAGAAATGGCATTAAAAACAAAAGATGTTTGGCTTTCATTTGATTTCATCGAAATGAAGACTCATTTTATCTCTCGTTTCTTAACTCCATTAATGTTTGAATTCTTTGATTAACATATTATCAGTATTTTAGTTATAAATAAAAAATTTGGACTCAATTGTTGGTAAACACGAGAAAAATGCCATTTAAATGATAAAAGACCGCAAATGTACTCAATTCTGAAGTTTACAAACAAATAGTTATTATTCTGAAGTTCGCCAGAGATTAATGTTTTGTAATTCGGGATAATTTTGTTTTAAAATATATAAAATGATGTGAAGTGACTATAATTCAAATAAAATGGTGTCTAATCTTTACTCATATAAATTGTTTTATGAATCGGAAGTCATAAAACATATGATTTGAGTTAAAGACCACTAAAGTAAAGATAATCGAAATTTTTGAGCCGAGAAATGCGTTTCGCGAAAAATATCAACTCTAATACATGTGTCGACTCCCGATTATGTCATGTGTTTTACTCCAATACTGTTAATCAAAACATTATAATTGAAATTTTCGGACGGATTTCTCAAATATTTTTTGCGTCAAATATTTCTAAAATTTTTCATTTGTAGAAAAAGTGCACAAAAGTATAGTCTCTACCGATTCCACAATTCATGTGATCTCGAGATTCAATTTCTGGTCAAACGGTTTGAAGTTATGTTCAGACAAATCGAAAGACTCGTTCGCACAAAATGTCATTTTCATCACAAACTCAGTTCAGTGCAAAACATTTTCAAAAATGGGCTCAAAATACTATAAATCTATGTTTCACTAAAATATTGTCAACTCATCGAATAGCGACTTATCTTTGACGGGTCATTGACTCCTCACCAATAATTAAATGTCATTTTTACCAGTTTTTTGATAAATCTTCTAAATAATCGAACAAAATCAATCTTGCACAATTCACCAGTTAACTAATGATCTCTTATAAAAGATGTTATCCACGAACTTCCTATGAGAATCTCAAACAAAACTCTATACCCAATACTGAAACACTTAGCAGAATAAAAAACAAAAGAAGCAAGTTCCTCTTTTCCTCTCGAGTGAACTCCCAGAAGAAATTTGTGCGTTTCGTTATTGGAATCTAAGTTTTGTGTTTCAAAACAAACGAATTTATGT
Source organism: Galumna obvia (assembly GCA_034695785.1). NCBI lineage: Eukaryota > Metazoa > Arthropoda > Arachnida > Sarcoptiformes > Galumnidae > Galumna > Galumna obvia. Next base: position 92,313 of record JAQFZM010000008.1, read on the forward strand.
AAATATAAGTATTAAAGTATATAAAGTATTTGTACCGATAATAAACTCAAGTATTTTAACGTTTATCTCATTTTCTCTTCTATTTTGTAAACTTTTAATGAAATATCTTTTAATTAAATGCAATAAAAGATGGGATGAAATAAATAGTAAATGTTTTGGTATAAATAACTTCCAAATAAATGTTATTTTCTTTTGAAACAAAATAATTTTTTTTTGAAAAAATCATTTAATATATAAATTTCAGTGAAATGAATCTCAAATGTGTTCTTTAGGCAAAACGTGTCCTCCATTTTCAATCAACAAATTACTGGGCATTAAATAACAACTTCTTATTTGACTTCATTACTTAGTTTAGGTAATTGCTTGCGTTTACATTATAAGCCAAGTATCAAATTCTCCAAAACCACTCAAAAGCAACAAAATTTCACCGAAAATCTATAATCATTAGAAGAATATGTTTTAGAATAAATGAGTTATAGAAACAAAAGTAGTTTTTCTATTGTTTTTAGACTATTGTTTCTCAATTTATCGTTTAGTAATACTATTAACTCCTTTCTCCCTTCAAGTGTATATGGAATCTACTCTATGAGTGATTATTCTATTCCACTAAAAGGATTTACCATGCTTATATTAGGAATATACACAAAATTTAAAAATATAAATATAAAAAGTATTGTCTACTTTTGTTTGATTGAGACATAAGTAATGAATTGATAAACGAATGCCTATTATATAAATCGACATTAATTTAAAATAATATTTTAGCCCTTATTTTATCAAAAGGTAAACATGAAATGGTTGTCACTCGTAATCACAAAATCTTTTCATTGAATACTATTAGAAATGAGAACAAAAAAGTTATAATCTTTAATACGTGTCCTCTAAAACATCAGTTTTTCTACATTCGTATGCATTAAATATTGATAAAGAGTGCCAACCATTGCATTTGGGCTCAGTTTTAATAGAAATATTGGGTAAATGACAGGCATTGAAACATTTGCCTAATTTGACTCATAAAATATAACACTTTATGTGAAGGTCTTCTTTCCCTCAGAGAACTTCAATTTATAGCTAATGAATAATATGTTCCTTCTTTTTGTAATAATCAAAGGGTTCGCAATAATCTTATGAGGGGTGAAAACTAACAAATATATTACAATTTATTTCATAAATATAGTGAAAATGAACCCTCACTTAATCACAACTCATTGTTTAAAGGATAATAGATTGATGAGAGGATAAATTTTGATCTTGGTCCATTCAACTTTAAAATTCAGTGCCTATTATAGTGGGATTTAATTCATATGAATAAATGGGTCTAATATTGTATTCAATTTCAATATTATTCTTATTATTCTTTGAGCTCAGACTAAATCTAAAGTCGGTTTTAGTCATGAAATTTAAACTTTTGAATGAAAATATATTTTATGCAGAATTTAATATTTATATTAATATTAGTGCGATATTCACGTCATGTTTTGTTGAGTTAAATCATATAAATGCAAATAAAGGCGTTCGGTATTATAGCTGAAGGAAGTATTGCATTATCAGAGAGTTTATTACGAGACCGCATAGAGATGTGCTCTTTATTGCCATATCAGACAAAAGTATAATTTCCACTCTTTTATAAAATTGCATAAAAACGCCTCAAAATAGAAAAGTCAAAAGTTTTTCCAAACTAACATTTTTCACATTCGAAATGCTATTGACTCTAACCCTACGGCTCTAAACATTTGTGAACCAAAGGCTCAAATTCTTTCTTATTATTGAAATGACTGTAAGAATAGATGAGAGAAAAGTAAACATTAATAATTCAGAATATATTGTTCTATATTTTCGATCGGATCTAAAAAAATTCTCATTTTTTCAATTAATTTTCTTAATATATTTGCCGAAGACTTCTATTCTCTTAATAGAGAATACCATAAGAAAACTCATCCTTTGATTATTCATAAAAAACAGAGAAAATAAAGAAAGAATTTGAATGAGAAGTGAATGGAAGAGAATGAGAGAATGAAAGGGAATATAAGGGAATGGAATGGAGTGGAAAAATACAGAAATATTATGATGAGGTCACCCATCGTTTGTTTTCGTTGATGTCATATCAAATCTGTTCATTTTTTTGCTTAAATCAATTTTGACTTAAACTATGAATAAAGATTGAAGACAAAGGGCTCAACCAATTTATAATTTAAATTATAGAATAAAATATTTAATATTAATATATTTAGATTAGAGAAGATTTCTTTTATTCTCAAAGAAACGACGACTTAATTAAATATAAAAATCTGTTCAGAAGTTCCGATGTTTTCAACTCATATTATATATTATTTTAATTCTTTTTTTACGATTTTTGTCTTTATTTCTTATATAAAGAATAATTTGAATTTCTATGACTTTATTTTTCTTTTAAAAATGAATTTTTAATAAATAGTTTGAATAAATTGGAGGAAAACCAATAATTAAAGAATTAAATATTAAGCCTTTAAATGATTACATAAATTGCAATTAAATCAATAGAATATACGATTAAAACAAATATTTGTTCCCCTTTTATGTACTCTCGAGTAGTACTCAAAATATTAATATTCTTTTATAGCGATTAGATTCAGCAAAAGTACACTTCTTTTGATGCACTTTTGAATTAAGGTTTGAGTCAAAAGAGTATTTTATTCTGTGTTCGTCTATTGAGTGAACTGTTGGTCAACATCTGTGACACATCAGTATTAATATTTCATCAATAATCAAAAGCCTTTATATGTCGGCCACTCTTATATTGAATTGAAAGAAAAATTGAAAAAATAGACGAATAGAAGGACTCTATGTCTTGGAGAGCATATATTGCAGACATGATATGGCAATAGGTTGTACTCAATTCAAAATATAAGGCATTGAATGCAACAAAAGCTAAACGAAGACAACAAACAATACATGACTTCAATGTCTTTCAGTGAACAGAAGTCTGTGTTTTGTTTTCTTTTCGAATGAGTTTTGACTTCGATTTTGGGGTCACTTTTGATGCAATTTTAGGATTTCCCACTTAATTACTGTTCGCTCAAATCTTAGCCAAAAGACATCACTGTCTTTAAGAGTATCACAATTTTACAAATAAATCGAAATACTCTTGTCATAAATTTGAACAAGATCATTTTATATTAAAGATTACAATTGAAATATATTAAAATGTATGTATATTTAAAAGTAGACTTACATTGACTTATCAAAAGAAAAGTTCATTTAATATAAACTTTTTTTGTTAATTAATACTTTCCTTACTCATTTCTAATAATAATATATATGGAGAAGTTTTGTGTACTTGCACAGGTCATATAGTATATGTACTAAATATACTAAAAAATAGTACACTAAAAGTTGATCACTGGCTCAGAGATATCGCTTAAAAACTGAAATTTCATTTTAAATTTATTGGAAATTAAAATTATGAGCCATAGTTTCTATAGTTGTAAATATTTTAATCGAGGTCAAAAAGTCAATACAATTAATGAGCAAGTTCATTATTTACTTTTAGGAATTTATGTGAGAAAAATACATTTATAGAATAAATAAAATATTGAAAGTAGTAGTAACTAGTATTCACTTCTTTTATAGGAGAGCTAATAATGAAATCATTTAAATTTTGTGAATTTTTCCCAAAAGAGTTCATATTTTGAATAATTAATTAAATGAAAACTAATAAATGCATTTGAGATTATATCCAGAATTAAATCACTTCTCAACTGATATTACTTAAGGCTTTCAAACATTTTTTAAAGTTTTTTTTGCTATTTTCTAAGAAAACCATTTCTTAAAGTAAATCCATGTCTTCTAATTAAAAGAAGAAAAAAGGTTTTCAAACAAATATAGAATCACTACATTTAAACAAACATTTATTCGAATATTTAAATATGAAATAACTTTCTTTAAGAGTAAAAAATTATATTTTTAATGATTTATCAAGGACATACAATTTAAGATCCAAATAAAAGACATTCATGTATTTCTTTTCGTATAACTCTATTCGAGAGGAACAGGAATCACATTTTCTCACAACTGTATAGGAATAAAGAGATTCTATTAAATCAATTTTTGGAAAATTCCTTAAACTAATGTTAAAACAAGTGACAGAACTGTAAGTCTGGTCAGAATAGAATAAAGTGAGGCAAACGACAAATATTTTTAAAGTTTTATATCGATTTAATAAATAAAATAATTTAATATAAGAATTGTATTTATAATTCTTTAATATTCTTTTCATTAATAGGCTTTACTTGTATATTGTTGATAATTATATTTATCTTATCTAGCTAAAATATATATTAGTAATATATCCGGTTTAGTGTTTTCATACTATTGTTGTGTACAATCCTTTCCTATAAATTGGATGTAATTCTCTCACTATTTTTTTATTCTTTGTTTCTATCTATAAATGTTTACACATTGTTCTAGTACATTTTCTTGTACTAACAAATGTTTGTGACCACCAATTCTATGATACATATAATAATGAAATAAGCGATGGATAACTCGAATAAGTACTCAAATAAGTGAAACACGAAATTATATAAAAGAAATTAAATACTCTAATTCTGTGATACCTTTAAAAGATGAATTCCCCGGACATTACTTTATAAGTGTTTCACTTATGAGAGATTTGACTCCATTGAGAAATAAATTCTGGACTCAACGATGTGTTCATTTTGAAGAAGGTTTTCACTCACGAGAATTAAATGCGTTCAGATATGGGAATAACTTTAAGTTTATTGAATGTAAATTATTTCAATCGTTTATTATATCAGAAGATATTTTGAATTATAAATGAAAATCTGTTTTAAAATTTTTGATATAAATTATATGAATAACAAATCTATTGGTTTAGATCTAAAGGTTAACTAAAATCTCAACATTTTTTCCACTAATAATTAATTTATTGAAATAAAGTTTATATTTAGTGAATATAAGCCAACATTTTGAGCAGAGATTTGATTAGAGCTCAAACGTCAAAATATTTATTTTCGGTGAAATGAATTTTGAAACGGTTTAACACATTTAGAAAATGAAATAAATTATATATAACCCGAAGTGTTTTACTGTTAATAAACTTATTTGTTGTTTGATTTTACATTTGAACAGAGATTATGTAAATTTCATTCGGAGTTTAATTCATAGAAAAGAGAAGAAATTTATTTTACTTTTTATGACTGATTTTAATAAAAAAGAATAAAATATGAAATGAGAGGAAAAGTGTTGAAAAGCTAAGTATTGTTCACTACTTTAGAGGAGAGGAAAAGTGCTTTTTTGGAAGTAATTAACATTTGAAATTTGTTACATTTATACTTGTTTTAAGATTGAACGAACATTTCAAAATGAGCAGAATACATTATTTTCCTTAACAGCTTTGGAATGTTTTCTTTGTTAAATAAAAAACTACTGAAGAAGTCATTCCCGTTGTGTTTCTATGTTATGGACTCTCTATTAAGTTAGTTATCTCTCAATTCAATCGTTCAGTTCTTCAATACTGGAATTGATTTTTCAGAAACGATCGATCATTACTTAAGACTATATATTTCTTAAATAAATGGAAACTTAATTTTTTCAAACGAATCAGAGAAGAAAAAAATTTAAGAAAAACCAATTTATTAGAAAAAAGGATTAAATTATTTTTGATTCAAAATCAAGACTTTAAAGAAAACGATTTATTAAAACTTTTAAATTAAAAATTATTCTTAAATTTTTGTCTTTTTTGTGATAATTTATATAATAATAAAACAATTTATTAAATCATTAAATTGTAATACAATGTATTATAATTATCACGAATTGTTTTTTAATAGGTTTTCATTATTTTAGCTGAAATGCTAATTATTTAAGAACATTTTGTAAAGTTACTTGATAAAACGAATTGCAATCATATTTTCTTTTATTTTAGTTTTGAAGATATAAAGATTGAACCAAAAATTTTTGGTCTTTTTTCTTCAAAATTAGATCAAATGAAAGGAATGTCATAAAAATATTTTTTATATTTTACTCTAAAAAAATAGTAACTCAACGCTAAAGTGATGTTCAAAACTGTTGGGAATCAAATTTCCAATCATATAACAGAAGAAGTGGAGACATCGGTGTCTGACTTCTGTATCCAATTTAATGATTATTTTATTTCCTAAATCAGAGTTCACTTTTTGAGGCAAAACTAAAGCATTGGTTTCATTATTGAACCCAAAAATGTCTTAAATTTTAAGATTCATTTATGAAATATAGATAAGTTTGGACTCAGAATCAAATAATAATCAAAATTTTGAAAAATTCCATTTAATATAATATATTTACTCCAATTGAATGCCATTTAATACATCTAAACATTTAATAAATATAAAATCATTTTTATAATTAAATACATCCTAATATACTCTATTTATATAAGGGATGGCCAACAGGCAATTCCAAAATCATGTCAACAGAGATATTTGACAAAACCCCTATTAAAATTTGACGACAAATTTTCTTGGTTATTTTAAAGAAAATTGTCAAAAATGCTTTTAAAAGCTGTAAGTTTTAAGAGAATAGTTTATCCGACTTTAAAACAGATAATAAATAATACTATTTTGAAGAATAAAATTATGTTTTGGGCCAAAACCCTAAAATTTTGCATTTTTTTCTTAACATTTGAGTTAAAAATGAAAGCCTGAAAAAGATTAAAATAGTTTTAAGTATTAAAAATAAAGAAAGATCGTATTTTAGCTCATTTAAGAAATGTCAAACCTTCAAATTGGATGTTTTTGTTATCGTTGATACACATATTAGTTCAGAAAGGAATTAGATAATTAGCTTGATAAAACAAATTCTATTTATAGTATAAATTTTATAATGTATTAATTATTTATTTATATTTACTTTCATTACTTCTAATCAATGTTCTCACGTTCTCTCAATTTTGATAACTACTCTCTTTTCGAGTGTACAAGATATTCTATAAAAGTATGTACTAGCCACAAAAGAAACATTATATCATAAGACTTATGAAATAAGTGGTAGAGGTATGACCATTAGGTCATATATCTGTCAAACCTTTGCAAATATATAAACTACATCTTATAAATGTGCGAATCGTCAGATCAAAGCTCACATTTATTTCATTTATGAAGAATTCTCTACGAATTCAATGACAAAGTATTTGAATCACTAATATTTAATACTTTAAAAATGTTGGTCATTGAGTCCTCATTCATATGAAACACTATTTCTTTAATATTTAACGATTTCTTCTAATTTTTAATTAATTAACTTATATTTGTTTTATATTATAAAAATAGTTTATTATTATTTTTAGTACATTTTGTATAAAAGTTGAAAAGGTTAGCCTTTCTTATGAATCATAAGTTATGATGGATTAGAAAAATAAATATAAATGTGAGGAATAAATTATATCAATAATAAAATGAATAATTATTTAAGAAAAGAATGTTTTCTTTATTCGAAGCACTGAATAAATTTATATATCGATAAAATGTAATCTGTTTTTTGCACAAACTTATGAACGCAACTAAAGAATACTTTTATTAGCAATTCGTGACTAAACGTATGCCACCGGTGTTTGAATTCGTGTTTACGGGAATTAGTTTATTGACTGAATCTCTTTCTTTATTTCCTTTTTTTAAGTAAATCATAGTTTTTGTGATTCACTACAATATTCTTAGAACTAAACAAACGGAAGACGTCCCACATTTATCGACTCTCTTCGGGAATGACTTTAATTAATGTTTAATTTAATGAATAAGAATTAATTCAAATTTTGTGAACAAAAGACGATTGAAAACCTTTTGGCACTTTTTTTCTTTAGATCTGAGACCAGAAAAAAGAAATAAATTGAGTTTATTCTCAAGATTTTAATCAATTGGAATGAGATGTCACGAGGGAGTGATCCACCACTCAAGACGTATTCTATCCCTAAATTATGTCAAAATCGAGTTCACATAAATATCTTTCTATTAAATAATACGACACTTCTATTTTGGGAAACAATTGACAAAAAAAGTAACAATGAAATATGTAACTATTGATTTACTTGCTCATTTATTTTGTCAGTGAATTCAACTAAGAGTAGTATTTTCTTCCGAAAGCCATACATTTGGTGAACATATTAACAATGATTACTAGTTTATAGTAATTTTTATATATTATTATCGGTTTATACGTTAATACGTACTGATTGAATGACTCGATTAGAAATAAAGAATTATATAGAAATCAACTCAAACGACAATCACTGAAATAATTGTCTTTTTTTTGTCGCATTTTCTTTGATTTAAAGAGTAAAGTATATTCATTTAAGTCATTCCCTATACTATTGAATAATAAAAACACCAAAAATAGACAAAATTTATATAAAGAAATTAACAAGTTAACTCCATTAAAATTTCCATTTAAAAGTAAATTTATTCAATTCAAAGAAATTGAAAAAAATTTCTTTAAATACATGTATAAGTTTTAAATTATTTTTAATGACTTATTATTTATTAAATAAAACTAAGTTAAAGTATAGATTACTAATAATAAATTATTAATATTAATTAGTCATTAAGAGAGACCGGAGAAAAGCTTAAATTATATTTAAAGATATCGTTTAAACACAATTATATTCAAAAACTAATTAAAAGACTTTAAAGTTAATTAATAGGTTTTGACATTTAATAAAAACAAAACAGAAAATTAACAAAATATAGTTTCATATAATAAAATCATAAATAGAAAACAAGTTATTTAAATTTTAATAATTAAAACAAATTTAATGAAACGTTTAAAACAAAATTAAAACATATAAACAAACAAAAAACGTTTTGATATAATTTAAATACAATTAAAAATATAAGAAATGGGTTTTTAAATAAATGAAATAGTGGTCCATATTATTGTATATTAGGTTTTATTAAATTTAAATGTTTTTATTTTTAATAAATATTTACATTAAATCAAATGTCAAAATATATAAATAAAGATAAATATAAATAAATGTTATAACTTATAAGAGTTATGGTTTGATTGCTGACATCTGTTGTCAAAAATATAGGCTCTTTTGACAAAAAGTGTAAAAACCCCCTTTTTATTGGCACACTTAGAGTATATCCTTTTAAGACCAATAGAAAGTAATGTAGCCCTTATCCAACAGCGAATATACAGAGCAGGAATTACCCCAAAGTCACCCATCATAATAATGGATTGTCTTGAGCACTCGCCGTAATCGTAATGGAAATCGGGGTCAGAAATCAATTCCGGAGAACTGACTCTTGGTTTAACGGGGTGCTCTAACCGTTGGTCGAAGTCTGGTGTGAATAGCAGAGTTGGGCTGGAACTAAAACACATCCCCACAAGACTTAACATAAATTGTTAAGAGGACTACTTTTACATCCTATACAGTCAACAAAATAATAGGTAGGAATAATTCCTAAAAATTAGTCACTATATTATTGATATTTTAACTAGGTTA